>JACEIK010008911.1:0-57381 GCA_018107945.1 Datura stramonium
TTGCAAGTGAATTATCTATTGAACTTTAAGTTCACTTTTTTTTTCCGAGGATCTAGATAATTCATCCTACACTCAATTTTCAGCTGCTAATCACTTCTCCCCCTAATATTAGAAAAACTATCATTTACCCCCCAAGATCATTTGGGGACCCATATTTGTGCGTTGTGGTGGAGCAATTGAATCATATATCACACATTCAAATTTTTAGATGAAATTATTTGGTTCCTGACCTTGAACCAATTGTGATAGGGGAACCTTCTTGGCTTAATGAATTCAAGTGTTGCTATATATTAAATAAACATATCTCATATCAAATTTTATTTGAGAGTTTTTTTCTCATAACCAATGATTTAGCTATAATTGGAGGCATACAATTTTTGCTAAACCAACATAGATATGAATCAGCATTATCAACATGATTTTTTAATTTGAAATTATGCTCTTAATTTAATAACTCGAGCAACAACCTTACAAAAATCAATTGCAAGTTGATATCAAAACACATGTGACCATACATTAGATGCATCTATTAGCAAACGATTCACATGGTAGGTGAACGGGCCCATATTCACCCTTTTATAAGTTCCAAAATTTCAGGGAATATAATTCCAATCTTAGCTGATCAAGATCATTCTATCATGAGAACAAGCAACACAAGAGAATTCTTGAAGAATCTTTATTTCTTCAACATTAGCCACATGAATTCTCAATTATTTTTGCATCACATTTGAACCGGGATGGACAACCGATTATGCCAACTTATTTCAATAAACTTCTAGTTACTTTCAGATGGATTACATCATCATATACTGTATAGCAAGCAAGAACCAATACCAACCCCATAAGGCTAGATGGTGCCAACCAATCAAACAATCTATACCCCTACCCGGCCAAAACCAACCAAAAATAAGTCACTCCACTCATCTACTAACTACGAGCACTCTACCGGCCCCCCGGGTCTCCTAGCTGCTATAGCCGCCGATATAAATAATCGTGTTTGAGTCTGAGGACTCTGCATCAGACTGTGAATCGTAATCGTATTCGAAATTGCTCTGGGCGCATGCGCACAAATGTGCAACCGTACGTAATGCCGACGCCTTGATATGGGGAAAGCTTCATCCTATCTTCGTCCTACTGGGACGACATGCCACTCCTTGGAGTGACGTATACCCACCCGCGCAGCGGGCGACACGCTATTTCAACTCAGGCGGCGACACGCCAAAAGGGTGCCCTCACGACACAATCAAGTCTCAACAATCAATAAACACATATATAGAGCAAGCATGTTTAAACTGAAAAATACTATCTGAATTCCGATTTCTGCCCAACTCTTTCGTGTTATACCGATTCTCATACTACTTTATACCGAATCGGGATCTTTATCTCGACGCATACACCAGAGCCAAGATACTATCTCGATCAGATGGCTAGTCCGTAGCCAAGATATCATCTCGATCAGAGTGGCTATACTCGTGAGCCAAGATACTATTTGTCTCGTTCGATTTACTTTACTAACTTTTATTCCGAATATATGTCATATATTATTCTAAAACATGCTTGGCAAACGCATACCGGCTATACTGAGTCCGAAATGCTAACTCGCCATTTGGCGCCGCTTACTAACTTTCTACGAACACGATATAACAACGCAAAACAAAGCGCATCGAACTTGCACAAATCCTCACATTCAACTCCGGAATTCTATTACTTGAGTTTATCGTGATCATGCTAGGCTAGAGTTACTAACTTGTCAAGAAACTGCTTTACATACCTTAACTGTTATCCGACTAACTAGACGAAGCTCGTTCGCACCCAACTATTTCTCCCAACTGCATTCACATATATGTCAATTAGACTAAATACACCAATATTCTCGGGAAGAAAAACGTCACTTTCGATATATTTATAGCAAAAACTTTGGCTTATCAAAAGACGGTCAAAACTTTCTATTTCTCTAAAGTCCGAAGGGAGAAATATTCACTAAGGCTAGGAGCACATTGACAATAATTTAGAGCAATTCCATTTACCTTAGCCCGGTAGCACGACGATTTGTCGCCGAATTTCACGAAACTAAATTCGTAGGAATGCTCGCTGCTGCTCGCTAAATACCTCGGTATTCGAGGTTAATTTGAATTTTGACCGCATTTGACGGCGTAATCGAACGATAATTATCAAGATCCCCGTACTCCTCTATTTTCGCGACTTCTCTAGAAATTTTTTGACATATTAATGAAATAAACCAAATGGAGGTTTTATATACTTGAGCCTAGACAAGGCCAACGTGTCACAGCGCAACGTGGAGGCTCCTCCGTGACACGTTGCCATTAAGTGAGGCTCGCCCTACCCGTCCGCGATGGTTCGACAGGTTTCTCATCCGGCCTTTTCCCGGTCTTTTTCTAGCATGTATGGGCTTTCAAAAACTCTTAACCAACATGCGAATAGGCCATCTATGTGTCGGGAATTTTACGGGTGTAACATTCTCCCCCCAAGAACATTCGTTCTCGAATGTAAACTCTATCTCTAGACTTAACTTACTCAACTTATTTCTGAAAATTCTTGCGTAGTTTCCTATAATATGGACTATCCCAAAACCCTAAAATGCAAAAAGTTCGATACAAGTACTCCACACAATACTATAGTATTCACATGAAAGACAGGGAATCGATCATCTCATTTATATTTATACTATAAGGCACTGCATAAGATAAAAATACTAATATACCTCTCGACTGGCTATGCTTGGAATAAGTGAGGATATCTCGGTTTTCATCTTCCTCCGCCTCCCGTGTCATTCCTGCCCTCGTTACTACAAAGATTTGAAATGCAATATCTTTGGTTCTCAACCTACGAACTGCCTGTCTAAGATAGCTACCGGAACTTCTTTATAGGCCAGCCTTTCCGTAACTGATATCCTCGGACTGGACTACTCGATGGGTCTCCTATGCATTTCTAAAGCATAGATACGTGAAAGACCTATGAATCCATTCTAATTGAGGCAAGTTCAACTCATATGGCACTTGGCCTATTCTTCGACGAATCCGATAAGGCCCAACAAATCTCTGATCGAGCTTACCTTCTTGCCGAATCTCATCACCCCTTTCTCATCTGAGATACTTTCTGTAAATACCTGGCTGCTTATATCACCTGTGTCTCTGCGCCGCACACGTTGATACGATTGCGTGCCTGCGGCAAGCCATAGACGTTCTTGATGTTTTTACCTTCTCCTCCGACCGCCGCGCTGTCCGGCCTAATCAACGCCGACTCTCCCACTTCAAAACCGTAAATGCAATCCCAAGGATCCGCATTTTCGCCCGTATAATGCCTTTCGAAGGGCGCCATCTGGATAGGTGAGTGATAGCTATTATTATAAGCAAACTCAATAACGGCAAATTTCGTCCTGGCTACCTTCAAAATCTAGCACACACGCCCGCAGCGTGTCCTCGAGCGTCTGAAGTAGTGCGGCCCGCCCTATCCATCCGCTCCGAGGGTGGAATGCCAGGCTCAAATTAATCTCGCGTTCCTGCACCTCGAAATGATTGCCAAAATCTACCGTAAATTGTGCCCTCCCTCGTCGAGATAATTGACACCGGCACCCGTGTAATCTAACTATTTCTCTGATATACAATTCGACATAATCTTCGACAGAAAAAGTAGCTTAACAAGTGTGAAATGAGCCGATTTTGTCACCACAACTATCAGCCATATGGAATCGTGTCTATGTCTCAAAAGGGTAATCCTCGCTACAAAATCCATGTTCATCAGTTTCTCATTTTCGTGAGAGGCACAAGCCTATGTCCCGAGTTAATCCGCCCGGCTTCGTGTTCCGCTTTTACTCGTTGCGTTAGGACATCAAGGCCAACAATTTCTCTTTTCATACCCTTCGACCGCAATTTTCTTTGATATCATGGTACATTTTTGTCGTGCTGTGGTGGAGAGAATAGCGGGCACACGCACCTCATTTATAATTCGTCAAGTGAGCCTCGAAATATTCGGGAATACGTAGGCGGCCTTTTACACGCAAAGACTTCATCTCGCCATCTGGAATCTAGCGCTTTCCCCCGCCGAATCCCGCCCTTAAGCCGGACCAGTCATGATCCTCATATTGTCGTTCTTTACTCTTCCACACCACGATGACACGGCGGTGTTCGACCACGTCTGCTGTCTCGTTCGCTACAATCGGCTAGGCCGGCTAATTGATGTATCTCGCTCAACTCCCGCCGCCGGTTGCAAATACGCCAAACTTCCCATGGATTTCATGGCCGAGAGCTCTGCTACTACGTTGGCTTTTCCCTGATGATACGTAATGTCCACGCTATAATCTTTCAATAACTCCAACCAAATAACGCCGTCAGATTCAACTCCCTCTCGGGTGAAGATATAATCAGGCTTTTATGATCCGTGAAAATATCCACATGGACGCCATACAAGCAATGTCTCCATATCTTTAGAGTATGGATCACTGCGGCTAACTCAGTCGTGAGTAGGGTAATTTTTTTCGTGTTTCTCACCCGTCTGGAGGCATACGCAATCACCTTACCGTGTTGCATCAACACACAACCCAACGCAATACCTGATGCGTCACAGTACATCGAATAACCTTTTGTACCTTCCGAGAATGCTAACACCGGAGCGCGAGGTTGGCTATGTCTTTAGTTCCCGGGAAGCTCCGCTCACATGCCTCTCGTCCATTGAAACTTTAATATTTTGGCGCGTCGCCTTAGTCGAGGTGCCTCTATAGAAAATCCCTCAACAAATCTCCCCCGTATTATCCCGCTTAACCCTGCAAAATCATGATTCGCCGGAGTGGTAGGTCTAGGCCATGTTCTCGATCGTTTCTATTTTCTCGTTGTCAACTCCGTATAACAAGATCCTACAATATGCCCCAAGAAGTGCCAACAGTTCGCATGTAATTCACATTTGGAGAACTTAGCGATAACCGACGGGGCCCCCGAGAACTGAGCACCGTCTGTAAATCCAGCCTCGGTGGTCTGCCTCGTGAGCGAGAATACACCGTAATATCATCAATAAACACCATCAATGCAATGTCCAGGTATGGCTCAAGGTACCGCTCATCGTCCATAACATTGTCAGCATTCGTCAACCCAAAGGACATAACTAGAAATCAAGGTCCATATCGGCTCAAGGCCGTTGGGAATGTCTCTTTCACGGACTCGATCCCGATGATATCCGGACCGCAAGTCAATCTTAGAGAAATATCTAGCCCCCTATAACTGATCAAATAAATCATCTATTCTCGGGAAGCTTGATACTATTTTTTAATGTAACTTTGCCCAACTCAGCTGTAATCTATATACACATGTGGAGCGAGCCATCCTTCTTCTCACAAATAAAATCACGCACTTTACCTGGTGAAGTACGCCCGATAAAGCCCTTTATCTAACAAATCTTTCAACTTCTCCTTTAACTCTCGAGCTCCGCAGGAGCCATACGACATGCGAGGACTTGATATGGGCCGAGTGCTTGGTAGCAAGTCGATTGTAAAATCTATATTTCCTTCGGGGAATACTGTAGCTTCATCCGGGAAATACATTGGGAAATTCATTCACCACCGAATAGACTGGAGCGTCGAGACTCACCAACATCCTGAACCCCGACTAGGTGGTAAATACATCTCTTAGCTATCAATTTCTCGCCCGAAGGTAGGAAATAACCTACCTTTTAGCGTAGCCGTGCGCCTTTCCACTCTCGGCACGCTCCCCCGAAAGTGGAATCGACTGCCTTGGTCCAACATTCTACGCCTATCAAGAAGGCACTAACCAATCCATACCCATAATGGCATCGAAATCAATCATTCTAGTTCTACTGTATCTACCGTAGTCACATCAAGAATTTACCGTACACCCTCGATAAATTCTCGCTAGCTATAATAGAGTCACCAACGGTGTGTGGATACGAAAAGGGTCGCCAGACACTTCCGGTGCGACATTAAACTTTCGAGCCACAAATGGGGTAATATAGGTTAAAGTGGACTCGGATCAATCAATACATAAGTGTGGCACATGAACAGATAGTCATCATACCTCGTTACTACATCTCGAGACACTCGAGTCCCGTCTCCTGTAGTGCATAGGTACTACTGAGCCCGTACCCGAACCGGGAGGGGCTCTCGATCTACCTCACCTCACCGCCGAGACCCGAGGCTCGCGCCCGCCGAGGCCGCTAGGAGCTCGTGGCCCCGCTGATCTCCCGTACCGACTATCTCGCTTCCTCTTGCCCTCGGCCAAACAATCTCTCATCCTAAGGCTCTCCCGCCCGTATATATAACATCCCCGATGGAGCCATATCTACAAGCTCCGCGTGAGGTCACGCAATTGGGCAGGTGGGGTATGGAATCTCGCTTCGCTCTACCCTTCTCTCGCGGGAAATCTACTCGCTTGAGAACCGCCACCGACCCGACCGGCCTCGATAAACAAATCTACCGCCGCCAGGCGGAGGCGGGGCTCCGGGTCTGCCTCGACAACCGGCCTCGGGTCCTCTCTCAACCTCCTCCCGCATATCATCTCGATCCGTCAGCGGCGCTCGTTTCGATTTGTCTATCAGACCGTTGTCAAGCCGCTTGGGCTGCTCCTCAATAGTTCTGGGCAAAGGGCCTAAGACTCGGGCAATATCCATATCTTCTCGTAACGAGCCTGCCATGCACGCTTCAATGTATTCTCGGGTTCCACTCCATAATAAACTCCGTGAACTCGGACGAATAGTATCCACAAAAGCTGGAGCATAGTGGGCTAAGGAGTCAAACCGTGTTCATGGCCTCTCGCACGCTCCTCACCCCGCTCCAAATGCAAAAACCGATCAATCCGGCCCGCCTGATCTCCCGTGGCAAGCACGGTCCAGAAGGCCTCCGAGAAGCCGGGACTGTGCCTGGAGGGGGAAAACATCTCCTCGAGACCTTTCCCAACTCTCGTACCATAATACAGCCTATGTCCCGTAACCGAAACACGCTTACTCGATCGATTCTGTAGGGGTCACATGTATAACCTGGAAAAATTCCTTCGCATTCGATCTAAGTCCTTTGTCCGCTCGATTCGACTCGTGAACTGTGGGGGACCTGAAGCACAAAACTCCCCGACCCTCGAACTACTCGACCCACTGATGAACTGGCTCGGGTCAAGCTGCAGTGGCACCGATCGGCGCTCGTGTGCCATCATTTGTGCCAACATAACCACCGCACCGCGAACTTCCTTTGGCCTCACGGCATGTGCACAGAGCTATCTGGAGAGGCGTGCTCTGCTAAACGTTCCCGATGTGAGGGGGACCGCGAGAGGGCCGTGATGAAGCTCTATACGCCGATCGGGCCGACTCTCGACGAAACCCAGGCATCCCGCTCGGTGCCTTCTCTGTCAGTCGTATCTAACCTTCGCCCGTGGCAGTGGCGTCGGTCTCCGCCATTCTTATCTATGACATGTATCATGATAAGTTTTAGGGACTCAACCCTATATTGTACCGCCCATAGCACGACCGAATGAGAAGAAAGAGAACCATCCTATCATGCTCGCAGCCTCTCGCCTATAGTATGTGGTGCACAACACATCCATAGATTAGATTCTACTTAGCACGGCTTAAGACTCCCTGGGACACGACTTCGCTTCGATACCAAGTTTGCTCACGCCCGCCTCTTGGGGGTATGACTGCACTCCGGTGCTCCTAGTAGGACTCGACCGTTAATCAAGTAGCCTAAGTACATCTCGGTGCTCAAGTTCATCTCAAATTTCGAAACAATCTGACTATATAACGATCAGAAATACAAATTCTCCTACTGATCGGGCCTATACCACCGTATATGACTTCGCCAACTTAATCCTATTCTTATAGGAAACCTATGCGCCGACAAGGCCACCATGTCAGTTTCCAGTTATCTCGTAGAATCACATAAAGAATACTGTATATCTACGTGACCAGCAAGGTCACCACAACTATCGATTATGGCCCCACACGGCCAACACAATCAGCAATGCTAAACAACTAAACAAAACGCACGCGCCTCACACGACTCCGCACAACTAACCACAGGGAGATGTATATATACACCCGCAAGCCTCTAGCGAAAAATGATAAAATGGTCGGACAGTGGGCCCCGACTCACCCATACCGTACAACAAAAGAAAATGAACTACACTCTCCGAATATCAAGCTCCTGATGACAAAGAGCCATGACTCTATGAGCCACCGGAATCATGAGGGACGCTCTTCGGCTTATGAGTACTCGCAGTAAGTAATGTAAATACTTCAACGGCACGCATCACTAGTACCGAGTATGCAAAGCAACCGAACACATCCGAGTAATAACAACATAACTAGAAATTCCGGTCAGCAGTGAAATAATCAATTCGTGAGAACCGATATAAGCCGAATCGTACTTTTCGTGCATTTCATGATAGGCGGGAGCGTACTGCTGCCGTGGCGGTGTCTCGCTATCTATTAACTAATATATAACACATAAATACATATATATATATATATATAGCAAGCAAGAACCAATACCAACCCCATAAGCCGGATGGTGCCAACCAATCAAACAATCTAATACCCTACCCGGTTAAAACCAACCAAAAATAAGTCACTCCACTCATCTACTAACTACGAGCACTCACGCCCCCGGGTTCGGCCTGCCATGGCCGCCGATATAAATAATCGTGTCCGAGTCCTGAGGGACTCCTTGCATCGTATCTCAGAATCGTAATCAGATTCGAAACTGCTCCCTCGGGCGCATGCTACGCCAGGTAAATTGTACTGTACGTCGGGACGCTTGATAGCGGGAAAGCTTCATCCCATTCGTCCTATCAACGCATGCCACTCGGGAGTGACGTATACCCACTCCGCCGCCGGGCGACATAAATAATAACCTGTGGGCGGCGACGCTAAAAGGGTGCTCCTCACAACACAATCATGCCTCAACAATCAATAAACACATATATATAGCAAACATGTTTAAACCAAAATACTATCCGAATTTCCGATTTCTTTTCTGAACTCTTTTCTGTTATACCGATTCTCATACTACTTTATACCGAATCGGGATCTTTATCTCGATCGGTACGCTGCTGACCAGACAAGATATCCATCAGAGGCAGAATGTGAGCCAAGATATCATCTCGACCGTATGGCTATACCGTAGCCAAGATACTATCTCGTCTGGGTTCCGATTTACTTTACTAACTTTTATTCGAATATATGTCATATTATTCTAAAACATGCTTGCTAAACGCATATCGGCTATACCGAGTCCGAAATGCTAACTCGCCATTTGGCGCCACTTTACTAACTTTCTGACCGAACACGATATAACAACGCAAAACAAAGCTTATCAACTTGCACAAACTTCAATATTCAACTCCGGAATTTATTACTGAGTTTATCAGATTACAAAGGCTAGAGTTACGCCAACTTGCCGCTAAACCGGCTTACATACCTAACCTCGGGTTATCCGAATTAACCCGACGAAGCTCGTTTCGCACTCCAGCCTATTTCTCCCAACTCGCATTCACATATGTCAATTAGGACTAAATACACTAAATATTCGGAAGAAAACGTCACTTTCGATATATATTTATAGCAAAATCCTTGGCTTATCGAAAGACGGTCAAAACTCTGCTATTTCTCGAAAGTCCGTAAGGGAGAAATATTCACTCTTATGCTAGGAGCACATTGACACTAATTTGGAGCAATTCCACTTACCTTTTAGCCCTAGCACGACGCATTTGTCGGCCGAATTTCGCTAAACTAAATCCGTAGGGAATGCTCCGCCGCTAAATACCTCGCATCCGAGGTTAATTTGAATTTGACCGCTTGATGGCGCACCGAATGATAATTATCAAGATCCTTCGTACTCGTTTCGCGACTTCTCCGAAATTTTTGACATATTAATGAAATAAACCGACGTGGAGGCTTTATATACTGATTGACAAGGCCAACGCAATACTGAGCCAACGCGGAGGCTCCTGCGACACGTTGCCATCGCGGAGGGGCTTCGCCCGCCCGTCCGCGATGGTTCGACAAATTTCTCATCCTGCTTTTCCTAAGCTCTTTTCTAGCATGTATGGATTTCAAAAACTCTTAACCAACATGCCGAATAAAGCCATCTATGTGTCTAGGAATTTTAAGGTGTAACAATACCCATATTTATGTACTACAAATAAAAAACGACGGGTAATCTTTTACAAACTATTTATAACCCGCTTCACCGTATAGCATGAAGATATTAGATCTTCCCATAATTTATAATCTCAATTTTTTCCAATGCCCTTGAAACTTATAAGTTTCGAGACTTACTACAATAATTTCATTCCTTCGTGTAGTAATACATTAGCTCTTCCGTGAGCTCTCAATTAATTTCGCGTACTACCACATATTCAATCATATCAACATCATTAATAGTTTCTCCACATAGTTTCAACTTCTAAACAATTTGAATGCTAAGATTTAGCTATACTCAAGAATGCACTTATAGTTTTGATGCCATCATATCATGCTCGGGGTGATGACCATCTTCGTGTGGTCATAATTTTCTTAGGCTATTCCACACAAGTGGGATCCTAATCGTGAGATATTCACTTTCGTAATTTCATCAATATGATAATAATAAGAATATCAGCAGTTTAGCACGATTTTGGCTTGATGGCTTGTTTTTACTTTTAATGGTGTCTTCAAGACCCATTGGATCCAAATAGATTTTAGCATCTAACACCCATGAAAGGTAGTTCTTGCCCAAACTTTGAAGGACAACGAACTCAAGTTTCGTAAGGTTAGCCATATTAAAAGAAAGAGAAAATAATACTTCCTGACTCAAATTTTGAGACAAGAGAATAATGAGAGAACAATATCACTAAAAGTTTAATATCACCTACGTGGTTAAGTAATACATCTTTTGAAAAAGAAATTTTAATTTTTCTTACCTCGATCTTTCGTTGAGTGTTCAAGGCAGACTCAGATCAAGGAATGCAGCAGAACACAAAGAAAAGAATGTTAATATAAAGAAGATAGAAATTTATTTCTTGACTTATCCTCGGCGAGCTTCAACATTCATTACAATGAATTAAAACCCTTTATTTATAAAGTAAAAACTAAATTTTCTCCAAAGATAGACTTTCACCGTAATATATAAACAATGTATCCACTACAATACAAATACCTTTTATAGACATTCATTATAATACGTATATGTATATAATATATATATATAATTAAAAATATAATAATAATTGAAGGGTACTTATGCCTTTCCTTCTTTATTTGTCATTTCCCCAAAAATGGGATATAGCATCGGTGGTTCCATTGGCTTTGGACATCTAAATGGCATCAATGTAGCCCGACCCGCAATTACATGAAGATTTTCCAATGACTACTGAAGAATCACTCCACTCAGTAGCCTCCAATCCGATTTCCCCTATTTCCTTCTTGTCTCCCCCAAAAACAAATATCATTGGCCATCCTCAAGAATTCGACTCACAGGATGGCCATCACCAATCTTTTATCCTCCACCATTACACCCGTCCCCTTCTCTCACACACAATCTTTGCACACTTCCTCCCTCTTTCAATTCCCAGTCAAACACTCGCCATTCCTTCTACCCAAACTCCGCAAGAATACCCAGAGACCCAAAAGCCATCACCCGAGCTCAATCTAAGAACGACGACTCTGCAGATGGCCCAGATCGTTTAATCTCCGCCATCACTTACTTCTACCCTTTCTTTGATGGTATTCAGTACGGAAAATATGTCATCACACAGTTCTCTCCAATCCAAACCCTTATTCAACCTCTAGTCCCAGCGATAAGGGTCTTCAAGAGCTTTCCACTTAATGGGTTATTGGTTTTCTTTACCCTTTACTTTGTTGTTGTTAGAACTTAATTTCAGTAGATATGTGAGGTTCATCAATTCATGCAAGCCATTGTTCTTGATGTGCTTCTCATTTTTCCTGATCTGTTAGAGAGGAGTTTCAATCCAAGAGATGGGTTAGGCTGACTGATGATGACTTTGATAACTGTGTTTTTATTTTCTGGTGTCTTTATTTTGGGTTCTTCTCTTCTTGCTTGTTGGGTCAGCTGCCTAGATTGCCCATTGTTGCTGAAGCTGCTGATAGACAAGTGCTATGAACTCCTAAATTTGTTTATTCGGGAGTGTTCCTTGTACGCTTAATTATTTTTGCTTTATCTGACAATTAATAGTCATTTTTTAAAGTAAAATGTTTATGCCTTTTACTTTTGTCTCTTGTATTCATGACTTCACCATTAGAACCTGGTTCATACATATCATTTTTCTGTTTTTAAATGTGGATATGTAGATTCCGTGATGGAATTAGGAAACATCTTTATTTTTTTATCACTTAAACTTTGTTTCTATCCATCCACCATAACAAACTCAGATAGAGGTATTCCTGGCTAACTTGCATACACCTCAACTATTTCACCGAATATCTTAACTGGAATTGGTACCAAGTAACTCTTTCCACTGTGACTTAGGCAAAGAGAATAAATACCTAATATTATTGCCTCTGCCCGGATTAACTCTGGTTTTCTACAGTTTCCATTCCCGCTTCATGGATTTTGATTGCATGCCATTGAGTGCCACAGAGGTGGTGATATTATCAACAAGTAATATTATTTTTAATATGCAGGTAGTTCAATCCCCATTTGTAGGCAACATGTTACAACATCATTCTTTTTTTTTTCTTGTTTTTTGGGATGAGGTAAATATGTTACTTCATCATATAGTTTTGTTGATGCTAAAGGAAGAAATTCATGATCCTAGTAGCCATTAGAGAGATACAAGTTGTATCATGATATTTAATTAAGGGTCTCATTTTGTATTATATTGAAAAGGGCATGCGTGGTATGCAAAAGTTTGATATCAAGTTTTGATGTTGTTCTTTTATATACCCCAAGAGTGCCCTTCACCCCCATGTTAGAGCTTGAGCTAATTATAGAAACCTAGGTGATTGACCTAAAGGTATTGGCATCTAGTATACACCTTCTTTATGTAAAATGCTAATTTGCCTCTCTGCCAGTGCCTTCTCCATTAATTTTAAAATTCTACCTCTTGAACAAAAGGGAACACTATGCTAAACTAGGATGAAGAAATAATTCTCTTAATAGCTGCAGGTTTTATGAATCTGATCTTTTGCTTATAGGAAACCTTGGGTGATCATATCTACTCTTGCCTGGAGCCTAGATGCAGCTAAATGTTTTGGGATGTTAAAACATTTTAGATGTTGATACTCGAACATAAAGGGCAAAGATTTGCTCCTAACTTGTAGGAGATCCTTTTGTCCCTTCAGTGGACTTGGTATCACTGTCTTCAATTTCATACACAACAGTTTAATGTTTCTTCTGATTGAATAGTTGGATGGTTGGCACTTGGCTAGTGAATATTCTTCCCTGTCTTGGAATTAAGACAGAGTCACATTAAGTCTTCGGAAACCTATTCTTAGGTATTACATTGACACTACATGTGGTTTTATGACATTAAGAATGGGTTGTTGTCCTTGGACTTAAGGACCAAGAGAAAGTCAAGCAACAAAGCGAAGTCACCAAGAGAAAGTCAAGCAACAACGTGAAGTCATGCTAGTAACTAGGACATATGGAACACCCCAATTTTTTTTATTGAAGGCTCATTGCAATCTACAACTACAATAACATACTTGGAGGGTAGAGGTATTTAGAGATCTTACTCTACCCAGTATTTTAGAGAGGTTTTTCCGAAAAGCTCATTGCTATCTCATTTGCTTATGCAAGGAAGCATTGACTTAACACTTTGTTGCTTAGCCTTCACCTTCAGCCTTCTGGTGAAATACTGCTCTGAAGCCAAAGATAAAATTCACCTTCAACATATACATTAATAAATATGGACTTGCAGTTCAGATTATGATGAACTGGTGAAATCAGCATGTCTGACTTTTGCCTTGAAAGGCTAGTGGTAAAATAGACTTTCAACAGAGGATTACTTGTTGCATATGAACATAATCTTGTGGATATTTAGGGATCAGAAAATTATGGATTTTTGTGGTGTTAAAACGTAGTCTTATACCATTCAAACCTCATTTCTTTCTTTATTATCCTTTCTAAGTTAAGGGGGGTTATTATTTGGTCTGGGCGGCCAGCACATGGAGTTCCCATAAATATGTTTACCTCATGTGTGGCATTTAACATCGTGAGTTGTGCTTCCCTCAGCATAATTGGTAGAACATGTATCACATCTGTTGTTAGGCATTACTTTTGACATAGTTCTCGTGTCATATGTTTATGCCAACTATTCATCTTTTGTCTCGGTTCTGGCTTACTGCAGTTTCCTTCTTTTGTTCCATCTAAAGTGACAGAATGTAATGTCAATTGAGCTGTAATAAAATGTTTTTGCTGTGTTCCATTTTATTTTGAACTCTTTCTGTGAGCTTTTGTTAATATGAATATGGAGCTTTGGGAAGCAGAGATACAGTTATCCTTTTGGTGGAAGTTTTGCTCGGTTTTGGTATGTCTTTTTTCATACAAAGCATCATTCTGATGTGATCACGATAATAAGAATAAGGGCTTCTCAAGTAACAGCCATTGCCAGTTATGTTCCCCCAGGTATGAGTTTCTTAAGTAATAAAATCATCCACATTTCTAATATTTATGTGTCTGGTGCAGTCAACCGATATCAACTGCACAGAACCAGAACTATGTTGGTTAGCCTTCTTCGTTCAACGACTTTCCTGCTTCTTCTTGTATCATTAGATAAAGCAACTTCCTTGATTATGGTGGGCCAGGCCTAACAACAATTGAAGGCCAAAACCTATCCACGTCCAAGTCCAGGTGTGTCATACAGTTTGTTCACCAGCGCTGCGCTGCACTGCACTTCATCCTGACTATGGGAACTTGAATAACTCCTTCTAATCTCTCCGCTAAAAAATTGAAGCTCTCAGCCACCATGTCTCCTCCATTAACACACTCTAATTTGTACTTCACGTTTCTGCTACCCAGTGGTACCACAACTGGGGGATGTTTCGTTTAACAAGACTTTATTGTTTTCTTACTATTTGATCGTCTTTAAATTGCATTTATTTTATCCCTCATGGTGTCTCTAATTAGTAGATTTCAGGCATCCACAAATGTTTTGCTTCAAAAGCTCAGTAATATACTCAGCTTTCATATTTTAACATAAGAAACCTGGTAAAGAGTTGATCCTGGTAACTTTTTGATAATGTTAGACCAAACAAACATTAATCGCTGGGCGCTGGTAATAACAAAGTTTAGCAGCAGCTTTACAAAGAATCGAGAACCCATCGCACGCAAAACCTAGCACAAGCCACAGACTTTGGATTGCTGTCGGTGTAGGCCTCACTGACGAAGAATCACGTGGCATCATATCACGCCAGCTAGATTTTTTATTTTCGTTCTTCCGTTAGGTGGGTTTGCTCTATTTGTTTTGGGAAGTGTAAGATACTCATCCTTCTTATTTTTTGTGTATTATTCTCATTGAGATACGTCATCTAAAAATAAATAAATTAATTTTTTGTGATCGTTGGACAAAATAATACTTTAATAAGAGTTTCAAATTAAACTAGCATTGGCATTATTTTTCCCTTACCTTCATAATAGTCATATTAAATATTATATTCCAAACAAGTGCCACAAATATGTCTACATAAATTTTTTAAAAAGAAATTTAACTCATCTCTATTTTTCTAAAATTATTTTTTATCTGTACTCATTATTGACTGGTAAACTTGACAAAAAGTTGCTGCTGCTCCTCCTCCTCCTCCTCCTGTATGGTAGACACATTAAAAAGTATTTGGTCACATTGTTTATAGTTAGGTCTTATATTTTTTCATTTCATGGGGTCTTATTATTAGTTTGGTGAGGAAAAAATAAGATGCTTGAAGAGAATAATCTTCCAACTTCTACTTAAAAGCTCAAACACATGTCAATTCAGCTTTTGTATTTCTCCTAAAACACCCCTTCGTGAATAAGACCCGAAGGGCGAATTTAAGATCGGGCGCGAAAAACATATTTAAAGATTATAATTTTTAAAATTTTTTAATTTAAATTATCACTAAATAATTACTTGAATATACATAAACTGTCAGTCGCTTATTTTTATCTGATATTTCAGGTTTAAAAAAACACCTTATAATTTAAATAAAAAATTTAACAATCACTTTGAGCTTAAAGGTGCAAACAATCACTCTCCAAAACTTTACAGAACTTCATACTTTAACTCGAACAAAAACGAGAACAAGCAAATCAGCCAGACTGCCAGCCAGTCACCAATACCCCATCCTCAGTGGCATTATCTGTACTGTGAAGGTTTATTCTGGTCAATAAAAATAGCTACTCCCTCAGATCTCACTTCCTTTTACTTCACTAAACATCACTCCATCTCCAGTCTCCCCACAGCAGGGATCAGCAGCCATAGCCTCTCACTTGTCACTCTTTCGCAAGAAAATGAAGTCACGGTGGTTATTTTTCTGCAGCCCTTTTGCCATATTGTTCCTCTGAGACTCAGATCAGTAAAATCAAGCCATCTGCTAAAGGTGAAGCTCCAGCTCCAGCAATGAGTATCACATCTCTAATGTCGGCACACGGATGCAAAAATTTTGCCGATACATTGCTAGCTTCCCCTGCTGAGAAGACATTCGAAGACAATCTCCAAGGGGCGTCACCATATTTGCCCAAGCGACGATGCGATGAAAGGATTTTTCCCAAATTCAAAAACTTAACCGCTGAAGGGAAACAGTCTGTTCTCGAACATCATGGCGTTCCAGTGTATCAATTCATTGTCGAGTTTGAGAACGAAAGTAACGGTCTAATGAACACGTTAGCTACAGATGGGGCTAATAAATCTATGATTTCCTGTTGTTCAAAATGACGGGCTAAGATGTGACGTTGAAGACCAAAATAGTGACTGCCAAAATCACTGGGACCGTATATGATAAAGAGCCTGTCACATCTTCTCTATTGATGAGGTTTTAGAGCCTACAGAATTGTTCAAGGGCGCGCCAACTTCCCGCCCCAGCACCAGCCCCTACCCCCGATGCCGATGCCGAGTCTCCCAAACCGGCCGGCAAGAAACACAAGTCGCCGCCTGCGCCGGCTTCTCCGGCGGATTCTCCGGTAGGTGCTCCCACAGGCAAAGTCGCCGATTCAAAGGCGGCAGATAAGAGTTGTGGGTTTAGATACAATGCTGGAGCACTGGTGGCCCCTGTTCTCTCATTTGGTTCGGCCATTTATTGGTGTAATTTTATCTTTTTCTGTTTTTTGGTTTTTTTTTACTTTTGATAAATTTGCTGTTATGTCTTAGATCTGAAATAAGATTGGCCAATGTACGATGGCGCTCGAATTGTAATTTGTACTTGTACTTGTAGCAGTAGGATTTTTTTTTTACCAGGTTTTGTGAGTGCCTCTTTTTTTTAATTTTTCTTGTTTTTCGCACTTTGTTGTTTCTTTGATCATCTACTTCAGAGAGAGATTTGATTTTATATTACATGGAAACTTTTTTCCTTGTGAATCATAAATTACTTTAGGCTTTTTTATGGATTTTTTTTAACTGCCATCCAGATCTTATAATTTTCTTTCACTAGTTGATGAACTTTTCTGTTAAAGTCGAAAAACAAAGCTATATGGACTTGACTATCAATGAATTTAGCAGTCTTCTTGGTCTGTCTAGTTATACAATTTATATTGCGAGGCAACTGTACCTTTTTTCTTTTTTTTAAAATATAATTGAATTCAGGTTTGTAAGTTGAGTATAGATCTGTAGATTTGAAGTCTAAGATTTATCTCTTGAATCATGTGTTTGGCCAATGCTTTTATTACTGCATTAAATAATGGAGCGGGAGGAAGAAAAGGAATTTTTTTTTTATATCAAAAAGAAAAGGATTAGCAGGTGGGAGATCTACAATATAGAAGCTTTGACGCTGTCGCCTTTTGATGCCACTGGATTAACTGATTATGACCTGCTTTTAAAAGCTGTTACAACTGACAATGGATACCTCATTCCAACCAAGCCTGCAGAGCCTCAGCACTGCACAAGCATGCATTTTTTTTATGTTTACAAATATTCAAAACTCAAATTTTTCTAAAAGTTTCATAGATCAAGATGGAGGTTCAAGAACAAGTTTCAAGCCCTTGAATTTAAAAACAAATCAAGATCAAGACCATTGGGATTCAAGATCAAACTCAAAGCCCTTAAATTCAAGTAGTCAAATCATCAACTCCATCAAAGCTTTAAGACGTTCTCAAAAAGTTTCTCGACTATATTTGAAAGGAAGAACGCGAGATCAGAGATTGTAACACTCATTTTTGAAATAAAATACTACGATTATCAAGATAATTTTTTTGGCCCGATTATTTTCTCGATGTGAAATTTTGACGTCTACAAATTGCTAGGTGAAAGTCATATCCAAGAGACAGACCGACAGGGAGACAATTTCACATGCACCCCTCCTTCCTCGCACGCCTCGTACTTGCCAACTAATGTGAACAAGAGTGATTTAGAAAATAGAATCCATTTCTATGTCATCGCTTAAAATCTACCTGCTTAATGAATTTACGTAAATATAACTCTACATAGGGCGGGCATGGTATGGTATTGAAAATTTTACATCAGTAACTTTGGTTTTCAGTATTCAAAATTCTATACAATTACCATATCAAATTAGTTCGCATGGTTCTCGTAATTTCAACTTCGGTTATATTTTATAGTATGGTAAGTCGGTAACTATACTTTATTTGACTTGAATTTATATGTACTCATATAATAAAATAATAATGACTTTAATTTTCAAAAGTGCCTCAATTATATTAATAATTACTTTCACTAATTAATTGCACAAAAGAAATATTTCAATCATGGTAAAGTAGTTAATGAACCTACTCCAAATAGAATATTTGGAGTAGGTCAAAGGACC
Source organism: Datura stramonium (assembly GCA_018107945.1). NCBI lineage: Eukaryota > Viridiplantae > Streptophyta > Magnoliopsida > Solanales > Solanaceae > Datura > Datura stramonium. Next base: position 18,901 of record JACEIK010008911.1, read on the forward strand.
AAAACTGCTTAAGAAAATTTAGTACTTTTTAGATAAACAATTGTTTTGGCGGTAAAATCCCTATTAAATATAAAATTAGCATTAAATTAATGTGATGTAGTTTTGTACTACTAAACTGTTTATATATTTAATAATATTAAATTACATAAAAATACAATCTTTCAATTTAAAACTATTTAATATTTCATTTATTTTAATAAAAAACAAAAAAAACCAAAGAAATAAAAAAAATTGAAATTCATATCAATACTGTATCAAATATCATAACTATACCGTGATATTAAAAATTTCGATTTCGATATGATATTTGGTATATGCCATATCATGCCCACTCAAGTCTATGGGTCATACTCACAAAGTTATATCGGCTAAAGAATGAAAAACTATGCTTCAATGTTATAGATTATATAGGGTGGATTATAAAATTAGTACCATATTCATTCTACCTATCTCATTAAATTATTTTATAAGTTTTATCAATGACAAATCTACTTGTTAATAACAAAAAAATTGCATAATATAGAATCATATAATAATATTTACTATATGAGATTAACTAGTATCTATTGACGGTGGACAATTAAATTTACACGGTAAGTTAATGTTTAATTTGCTAATATTATTAATATTTAAATAAAGTAACAAAATAGTATTATAAGTTAACTTGGACTCTAAATTAATCATACGGAGTTTGTTTAGAATCCGATTTGATTTACCAAAAATAGGAAGGACTTCTTTACTACTCGCTCTTCAACCCATTAATTTCACGCTACCTTCAACATCATTGAAGCAATTTGAGACGTTCATCAACACAAAAAAAAGGTAACGTTTTACTCATTATCTTTTTCAGACATGTATAGAAATTAAAAATTACTTGTAACTTATTAAGTCTTCTTTGCAACGTGAAAGGTGTTTGGATAGGTGCTTCTATTGTTTCAGACTTTATTTTATCTTTTAGTTCATTTAATCAAAGTCGATTGTACTACTAGCAAATAAACTTTTCTTTTCCTTTGCTTGGTGGTAAAATGTTGCACAAAGCGTCAAAATCTAGTATTCCCACTGTTTTTTTTTTAAAATAATACTATATATTTTGTTCCAAAGAATCTTCTTGTTTCAATATACAAAAGTCTATTATTCCCAAAGATATCCAAACACTATTTCAAAGAATTTTTCTTATTTCAATATACAAGAGTTTTTGCTCTTTTGTGACGATAATGATAATTCTATAGAGAATATCTTTAAAAAGTTTTTCAGTAAATTGACAAAGTCCAATACATTAATATTTAATAATATTTTAAAATTTTAATCAAAATTTATCCTATTAATTTAACATGACATCACTTGCCGACACTCTTGAAATTCCTAGTTTAGCGGAGCAAACAGAAAGAATCCCAAGCTCTTGGAGGAAATAGAAAAGCAACATGAATTCAATTGTACATTTTATTCCTTAATTAGATGATGCTAAAGAGAGCCCTATATCGTATGGAGTTTCAATCACTTGATGTAGCATTTAAATTTTATCTTGATTATGCTCATCGTAATGGCTTTAGTGTGCGTAAAAATCGATAATCGGATTACGGATCAAGAAAAAGATAAACCACAATTGTTCAAGAGTTTGTTTGCTCAAAAGAAGGATTTCACTCAAAAGTCTTGAGAGTAATAGGCAGCAAGATGAGACCGTAGAAGGGTAAAGTAATGATATATTTGTCAAAGAAAGAAGAAGGAAAGGGATGTGGCTAGGCTATCTCAAAACCATAATCATGAACTTGCTTTCTTCCCATAACTAGAAATTCTTGCTTCAAAAAAGAAAAAAAAAGAGGCTCGAAGAATCTTATTATTCTTTAGATAATTTTTGTATTCATTCAAATAAAATTGCATCTAAGTTGATTAATCAAATCTGGGGCGAGAATCTCAATCTAACTCGTACGGAGATATTCATAATTATTTGATCATTAAAAGGCAAAATTATCTCGAGAAAGGAGATTCACAATTGATGTTAAAGTACTTTCGTGGCACTGTCAATCCGAGAGCCCAGGATTCTTTTATGCAATATAAATGGATTAGAGGGTAATTTAGCTAATTGTTTTGGGTTGATGTTAGGTATAGGTAGCTATAAGAATTTTGAATATGTTTTCCTATTTGATCCTACACATACTTAACAAATAGATATAAGATGTCTCTTATTCCATTTACCGGATTTAATCACCATCACCAATCCATTTTATTTGGTTGTGCTCTTCTTGGGATGAAACAAAGAGAAACTTTTAGTGGTTACTTCACACTTGGCAGGAGGCAATATTTGATGCTGCCCTCATACAATAATCACAACTCAAAATTTTGCTATAACAAATGCATTTGCAAGGTGTTTTCAAATACCGCACACCACTTTTATATGTGGCATATTGAGAAATAAGATTCCTAAATATCTAAGTCATGTTTGTCATGAATTTGATGATTTTTAAAGTATGTTTAGTGTTCTCACCCAAGTACAACCACTCCCCGAGAATTTGAATCTTCTTGGACTAGTGTAATGAAAATGTACTATTTTAAAGAACATAGCTAAAGTTGCATAGAATATACACAATTTATAAGAAATGGATTCCAGCATAGGTGAGAACTACTTTTTGTGCTGGAATACCAACAACTAAAAGAAGTGAAAGTATATATGAATAATTTTAAGGATTATCTAACTCTAGTAGACCGATGAGTGTATTTGTAATGCAATATGATAAAGTTGTTGATGCTAGGTATGATAAAGTAAGGGAGAAGGATTATAAGACAAAATATTCAAAGGCTATCTTGAAAAAATTCTATATCCTATGGAGGATGAAGGGAGCCAAAGTGTAACAACAACTCATCGAATGCTATTAAGGGGAGTAAATAAGTCAGAACAACCCTCTCTAGCCTAAGTGTTGGTGGGGAGGTGTTAAGTAAGTGTTAGTGAGATTTTTGAAGCCGGGGATAGTCAGGTGCAAAAATGGGAGCTACCGGTTACAAGGGACCGTAGCGGAGGGATATTGTCACGACTCGAATGAGGCTCAGATCAGAATACCTGACAAGGAGTCCCGAGAGACCCCAAGTCAACACATGAAATAAGCATACATCTAACTCAATCAAGAATTGCAACCATCAATACAATTATAGCTGAAGTTTGACTTAAATATAACACGTAATATGAAACTGGCCGAATACATACATATGTCTCAATAGCCTCTAAACATGAGGAGCTGATACGACAAAACCCCAACTAACTCAACAAGTTGAAATCGAAATATATGTAGAAAGATAGATAGTCCGGTCCTCTAAGATGAGGACTCACCCTGAAGCTGGATGCTAACTTCGAAGAACCGTCTAAGAGCGAGGCCGAACTCAGTGTCGGGTCCCGTATCATGAAACGATACAACATAGAAAGTATGCTAGTGTAGAATGTACCGGTATGCAAGGTAAGTAAAATCTCTAAAGTAAGTAAAATATTCTTAAGACACAATTAAACATAAACACGTAAGAAGTCGAGAGAAGGGCTTGCATACATTCTTCTCGAAATCACATCTTCATAACATACGATATATCTTTATAACATCAAACCGACTCGAATGACTCAAAGCCGAAATATGACATTTATAGAAAAGTCGAACATTGAGTCAAATCTTTCTTTAGAACATGCATGTATAAAATTATAAATTTGAGTAATGTATATGCAAATCTAATTATGAGACAACGTGGAGACTCATCACTTAACCAACATACCACGATAGAGTTACATGGTCACGACTATTACACTCAAGTGGGCATAGCCTTCCCAAAATCTTTCCAGTAGCTAAGGACGCTATGATGATATTGATTATCAAGCTCATGGGCCATTCGGCCGGGATACTACAAGGGAGGTCCCAATAATATGATAGTATCAACCTACGTTGGCACGTAGTTCTGGGGCATAGGGTGATCGACATTTAGCCCGCCTGCGACTCTTCTCAAAATATGCAATGCCCTACATCGTATAAATGAAGCTCAACATTGTCTATTGACGAAGCTCAATGATCAATACATTCAAATACGAAATATGCATATGAGAAAGTTTAGTTCAAAATATACCACAAGTTGAAACATACTTGGGAGCCTTTGCTCCAAATCCATGTGGTAAGATATGCATAGGAAGACTTAACTCAAAACATACCACAAGTTATAATATAAAATTTGAGAATCTTCACTCCAAAATAATTTGGTGTTTAGATGGGGAAAATCATCATTTAAATCCAATACGTGGCATTGCCCAGCTTTATCATACTTGGGAGATACCAATTCTCATCTAAACATAATTATAAACATGGATAGCTTCAAATCATTCTTTTCATCATAATATCTCACCATTATCACATATGCTTCACAAATCTCACTTTTCATGATCATATCATCAATAGGCTTCAACACTCATAAGGATAGAGACATAATTTAATTGAAATCTTTAGAAAGTTATCCCATACTTCACAATTAGATAATAGAAATCATAATCAATTCATACCATGTAAAAAAATTGAAGATTCATGCATTTGGATAAAACCCCAGACTTGTTTATAGAAATTTCTCATGTTTACTAGAAATTGGGCATGAGTATGGAAGAAAACACCTACTCATAACCTTACATACTCAAGGGATTGATTCTACTACTTCTAATTGCCCAAGAAGTATTTGAATGAAAACCTTAAGAATTGCTCTAGATCACCTCTTCAACCTCTCAAGCTTGCATGCATGGAATGAAATAACTTAGAGTAAGTTTTCCCCTCCTTAAACCCATTAAAACTAGCCTTAAATAACCTAGTATAGTAGGCCTTAGCATGTAAGAACACGGAAATATCTCATCGATCACGCTTAAAAAACTGCCAATTGACCAAACAACGAACGGACTAATGGGTCGCTGGAGGATACCACGACTGGTGGTATCTCACCGTGCTATGCACCGCCAAGGCTTAGGCCTTGGCTCAAACAACGACCGAAATAATGATTCGTTCTTACCTTCAATAGGGCGTTCATTCGACTCTGGTTTCCTCAATTTTATACTTCCTCAAACCACGAGCCTTACCACGACTTCTGTTATTAAAACCCACGAGTCGTGGTCTCGTTTCGTCACATGCATCAAGGACCACCATCCTAACAATGATTGCTCACCAAGATCCATGGTACCATTTACGGTCGCGGGGCAGCCCGTTACTCCCCGAATCTCAAGTCCGCATCTTACCACGACTAATAACAATAGCTCATTGTTTCCCACAATGAGTCATTATGTCGGCCGTTGTCTCCAATTTCCCAAAACCGTGACACCATCCACGCGCCACTCCAACGGCCGTTGGTTGAACCCAACGATTCGTAGACCTCTCGTCTCGCAACAATTTCTCCTAGTTTTCAGCAACTTTAAATTTTTAACTCCCAAGTCTAATCTTAGGCACTTTCGGGGGTATTGGCAATATCTCCCCTTGGAAATAGTCTATTTTCAATGTAGGAAATGCCAGAGTAAATAGAACAGCAATTATCATATTCCGACATCGATCATTTAACCCAAAACTAACAATGACTACCTCCGATTCAAAATATACACCGGAATCAATTCGCAAATTACATACACACTCATATACATAAAAGAAACTATGCATGAACCTAACATGGAACTAAATAGATCCATGTAGTAAAATTGATACTCAAGTCGAACTAGTTTCTGTGAGAATAAGTGTGGGTATTTATCCATCATATCCGCTTCGAGTTCACGTAGCTCCTTCAAATATGCCGCATTCTCCTTAATCGGAAGCTACTTTGTTCCCTAACCTTCTAACTCGACGATCCAATATTTCAACCGGAACTTCTCATAGCTAAAGCCATCCTTACTCCAGTTTCTGCCCACCGAGACCTCAAGGCCGGGTATCCCAAACATTTCTTCAAAAGTGACACATGAACAATAAGATGCACTAAGATAATCGAGGGCAAGTCTAACTCATACGCTACCTTACTAACTCTTCTTATAACCTGATAGACCTCAACATAGCGGGATCGAGTTTCCTTATTCCCAAACCCCATGACTCCCTTCACTAGAGATACCAAATACCCAATCGGTCTACCTCGAACTCCAACTCTTCCTCCTCACATCGCATATGACTTTTGACGACTCGAGCGGTTTTCAAGATATCCCATATCAATCGAACCTTCACTATAGCTTCATGAACCAAATATGGCCCTATCATTTCTACCTCACCAACCTCAAACCACCGACGGGCGATCTACACCCTCCGCCTGAGCAAAGAGCCTGAACGGTGCCATCCGGATACCGGGAGGATAGTTGTTATTATAAGCAAACTTGATCGAGGTAAAAATGATCATCCCAACTACTCTTGAAGTCCATCACACATTCTCTCAACATGTACTCGAGAGTCTCGATTGTTCGTTTCCGCTTTCGCCATCCGTCTGCGTATGGAAGAATGACGGAGTTTAATCCGAGTCCCAAGCCCTTTCTGGAAGGACCGCCAAAATTGGGAGGTAACCGAGTACCCCGATCCGAAATAATGGACAAGGTCAACCCATTTAATCAACTAACTCTCGTATATATAGTTTGGCATAATCATCCGCCGAATATATGGTTTCTACCGATAGGGAATGTGCCGCTCGTCAATCTGGGTTTACCACTACCCAAATAGAATCATACCGTCCAGTACGAGGTAGGCCCGTAATGAAATCCATATGCCACCTCTTCCCACTTCCAAGTGGGAATGCTAATATCCCGAAGTACTCCTCCTAGCCTTTGATGCTCAACCTTACTTGCTGATAGATTCTAGCACCCGCCCGCGAATTCCGCAATATCCCTCTTCATGCCATTCCACCCGCATATTTCCCGCAAGTAATGATACATCTTGGTTTCACCATGAATAGAGTATCGAGATCCATGAGCCTTATGCAATATCTCGCCCCTCAAATTATCAACATCTCAACTCATAGACACCTCTGTACCGCAAAGACACCATCTCCCCTTGGGAGAAGACTCCACCTTCTAATTTCACGCTTCCTTCCGCTTTGCCAATATCGGATCCTCATCTTTTCCGATTTACATCTCGCCACCAAGGATGATTTTGATTTATTTTGCACAATAATACTGCCGGTTGAGTTGACCAATCTAACTCCCAACCTGCAAGTCGATGAACATCTTTCACCAGCCTCCTTCTTTCTCTCATCCACATGGGACACACTCTCTATAGAGAGCCTACTAAGTGCCCGCTTACCACATTAGCTCATCTCAAAGGGTAAAGGACACTCATATCTAGGTCCCCGAGTAGTTACAACCACCTCCTTGTCGAAGATTGAGATCTTTCGCATGAACACATATTGCAAGCTTCAGGGAGGCGTAAACACATCTATGTGAACCCCATACAAGTAATGCCGCCATATTTTCAATGCAAACCACCGCGCGCCCTAAGATCATGGGTCTGCAATTCTACTCATAGACTTTCAAATATATTGAGGCATATGCTATCACCTTCCCACGCTGCATCAATACGCACCCGAGTCCGATTCTCGAAGCATCACAATACACCACAAACCACTGTACCTCGGGTCAGGGTCAACACCGGGAAGCCGAAGCGAGCCGAGTCTTTCACTCTGGAAGCTTTTCTCACAAGCCTCCGACCATTGGAATTCCATCTTTTTCTATGTCAACTTGGTAAAAGGTGCCGCAATAGATGAGAAGCCCTTAACAAATCCCTCTCGAGGCAGCCACTAAACCTAAGAAACTCGAATATCCGAAAGACTCACCTGGGCTTAGCCAATTTTTCACCACCTTGATTTTTTTGAGAATCTACCTTTATGCCCTCACTCGATACCGTATGGCCCAAAAAATTCCATGGAGTCCAACCAAAACTCACACTTAACAATTTTGCATACAACCGATGACCCTCGAGGGTCCGAAGCACTACTCTCAAGTGAGCGGTATGCTCCTCCTCGCTCCGAGAGTACATATGGATGTCATCAATGAACACAATCACTAACATGTCCAAATATTCCTTGAACACCCGATTCATTAGATCCATAAAAGTCAGCAGGGGTTCAAGTAGTCCTAAAGACATAACAACAAAATTCATATGGGACTATACCGAGTCTCAAAGCGATTCTCGATGTCACTCTCCCGAACTCGAGCGATGATAACTGACCGAGATCACCCTTGAGAAACACTTGACACCAAGCCGATCAAACAAGTCATCGATCCTGGTAAAGGATACCTATTCTTAATCTGTGGCCTTGTTTAACTATCGATAGTTAATGCACATCCGGCTTAACCATCCTTCTTCCTGACAAATAATACCTGGCACCTTTGCCGAGACCATCGGGCCGACAATCCAATATCACTGTGTCCTTCAACTAATCCTTCACTCTTTTACTCTACTGAGCTGCCATCCCGTAGGTAGAATAGATATAAAGCCGCGGTGTCTAGTTAAGTCAATAACAAATCAAATCTCCTGCCTGAGACCACCTGGAAAAATCATCAGGAAAGACCTCTGACACTCACGTACTACTGGTAATGACCGGATAGTCGGGGTTTCGAACTCGACATCCTTAACCCTAATCCGATGGTACATGCAACCTTTAGAAATCATCGTCCTGGCCTTAAGATAGAGAATGAATCGCACTACAGTACAAATCAATCATCCTTCCATTTTAAGACTGCCTCACCCGAAAACTAAAATTCTATTGCCTCGGGTTCTACAATTAATCAACATAACATGAAAATAGCCAATCCACAAGCCGAGAATAACATCGAAATCGATCATGGCTAACTCTATCAAATCCGCCGAGGTGACCTTATAAAGGACTCGAGATCGGGAAACCTCTATACACTCGTCTCATAATGAGTCACCTACTAGAGTAGAAACCGAGAAGGGTTCTTATAAGACACGGATCGACTCGGCTACTCGCCGCATAAGGTGTCACAAAGATGCGAGCCTTCCGAATATAACAAAGCATATACATCGAGATGGAAACTCACAACATACCAAAGGGAAACATTTGGGAGATCTCCGCTCGATGGATGCTAAAGCATAGAACTGCTCCCGGCATCGACCGCCGCTGTGCTGTGCGTGATGCCCCCGATGTGCCGGAAAAGGGAGGGCCGCGAATTAGAAGCTGTGGCCTGACCCCCAACCCGATCCTTCCGCACTGACAATTCCTAAGCATGTGTCCGGCTTCCTACACTCCAAATAAGCACTTCCTAAACCTCGCTAAGCACGTCCCGTGTGCCTCACCACATCTCATACAAGTCGATCACTAGAATCTCGCGGTCTACCGTTTGACCTCTAGAGCCCGATGCTCGCCCTCTCCGGGTCATGTCTAGGTCCTCGATGGCACACTCAATGCCTAAGATGCTGGGCTGGAGCGATCTCTAGTGAGTCTCGCCGTTCTGCGGTCACACCACCGACCACTGAGAGAATATGTGTCCCTGGCCCCGGCCTCTCCTCTCTATCAAAAATGTGCCGCTCCACATGCGTCGGGCGTACAACACTGCGGTGGAAAGTCCATATCCCTAAAGCATGTCGGGCCTTGGCAATCTTTATCTAAATAACTCCGATATCCCCATGGACGAATCTACTCACTCGCATTCTTTGATCGTCTACCACCTGGGGGCATATTTCGATAGGCGAGTGAACTCAAGGGAATTCTCTTGTACGCTTCATTCTCCCCCTTGCTTCAAAATCATGAACTCAGCTGACAACTCCCTATCTCCCGAGGGAAGAACCTGCCCAAGAAAGCAACCCGAAATCCTTCCCAAGTGACCTGGACATGCTCCGTGACTCGCTATCCTTCCATTGACCGAACCGTATATGCGCGACCCTTTTCACCGATAAGAGGCTAACTCTGGTACTCAACTCCATTCACCCCTATAACTCCGGGTGATTTTGAATTTCATCATGAAACTCATGTGGGTCCTCTTCTACCTTGGACCTAAGGAATCAAGTGTCTATCCTCAAGAAGTTCTGTTTCCGAGCGTCGCTGCATCGTCATTTTGATAACATGCGCAACAACTGGTCGATCGACCTCGAGCGGTCAAATCTCGCGCTAGCATATGAATAGCGGCCCGAACTCGCGCGCTGCCGGCCTGTGCCCGGGGCTCGAACCGGTGGGGCTTGATGATTCCCATAACCATTGCCATCCTCATGGCCTCACCACCCGCTTCTCCTTCCATTCATTCTTCGAGGAGCCATGATTCTCGCAATTGCGAATATCAAGCAAATTAGAAGGATGTAAAGATTTTTCATCGTGACTAAGATAGATCATGAAAGAAGGAAACATTTCCTAAACGCCTCGTAGCCCCTTCATCATAAGTGCGGAGCGCTTCACACCCATTAAAAAGACTTACTTAAATACGAATTTCGAACACCAGTGACACTTCAAACCACAGCCTGATACTGCTGGTTGTCACCACACGAACGGAGGCCCGCACGTAACACCTGACAAAGAGCCCCGACACACCCCAAGTCGACCCATGGAATAAGTATACATCTAACTCAATAAAGAACTAAATAACCATCAATAAGAATCATAGCGTATATGACTTAAATATAACATATGAATATGAAATTGCCGAATACATACATATGTCCAATACTTAAACATGACGAGTTGATGGGACAAGACCCCAACTAACTCAACAAGTCAAAATCAAATACATGAAGAAAAAGATAGATAGTCCGGTCCTTAGAAGATGAGGACTCGCCGATAGGGCAGCACACTCAACTCCGCAGAACTGGGCTCAAGAGCCGGGTCAACTCGAGAACCTGGATCTGTATCATGAAATGATAAACATAGAAAAGGCCAGTGATGAAATGTACCGAGTATGCAAAATAAGTAAAACCACTAAAGTGAATAAAACTTTAAACACAATGAGATAATTAAGCAAAACATCAAGAAAATTGAGAGTAAGGCTTGTACGCATTTTTTCCGAAATCATGATCTTTTCATAACATACGATATAGCTTTATAACATCAAACCGACTCGAATGACTCAAGCCTTAAATATGACATTTATAGAAAAGTTGAACATTGAGTCAAACTTGCTTTAGAACATGCATGTATAAAATAATAACCATAAGTAATGAATATGCAAATATGAATCATGTAGATAATGGGAGACTCGTCACTTAACCGACATACCACGATGTAGGCTTACATGTGTCCTAACTATTACACTCAAGTAGGCAGCTGCCCAAAACTTAGGCTAAGGATGCTACCATGATATAGATATCAAGCTCACGGGGCTGATTGGGGTCGGGATAGCTCATAAGGAGATCCTAATAATATGATAGTATTTAACTACACTGTGCCCTGGGGCATAGGCATCGACTCTACCGCTTCTGCTAGACTCTTCTCCCAAAACATGCACAATGCTTATAGTCATATAAATGAAACTCAACATCGTCTATCGACGTAACTCAACATAATGCATTCAACACAAATCATGCATATGAGAATCTCTAGTTCAAAACATACCACAAGCCGAAACATACTTGGGAGCCTTCTCCTCCAAATCCATGTGGTAAGCTATGCACGTGGCGACTAATCAAAATATACCACAAGATAGAATGTAAAATTTGGGAGTCTTCACTCCAATACCATGTGGTAAGCTTACATCGAAAATCATCATTTAAACTTTACATGGGCATTGCCCAAAGCTTTATCATACTTAGAAATACTCAATTCTCACGTAAACATAATTATAAAACATGTGTGCTTCAAATCATGCTTTGTATCTTAATAATATTTCATCACTAATATATGTTTTTCATAAATTCACTTTTCATCTTCAAACATTCATAAGGATTTAGAAATACAATTTAATCAAATCATTAGAAAGTTAGCCTATGCTTCTACAATTCGATAATAAAATCATAATCAATTCATACCCATGTAAAGAACTTGAAGATTCATGCATTTGGGGTAAAAACTCATAACTTTATCAGGAATTTCTAATGTTTAGAATAGAAATTGGGCATGGGTAAGCAGTTAAGGAAACACCCACTCATAACCCTACATACCGGAAGACTTCGATTCTACTACTCTATCTCGATCGCCAAGAAGAATTTGAACGAAAACTTTGAAGAATTTCTCTAGATCACCTTTTCAACTCCTCAAGCTTGCATGCATGGAATGAAATAACTTAGAGTAGGTTTTCCCCCTTAAACTAATAAACAGCCTTAAAACAATGTAGTATAGGGCCTTAGGATGTAAGAACGACGAAAATAATTCTCTTTACCATCATGTATAAAAGCCGCCACTGGATTCAAGCAATCTACGACCCAATGGGTAGCTGGGAGGATACAACAACCCGTGGTATCCGTCCGTGCTATGCATTCCAAGCTTAGGCCTCGGGCTCAAATAATGACTCAAATAATGATTCATTCTTACCTTCAATGGGTCGCTCATTCGATTGTAGGTTTCCTTCTGCCAATTTTATACTTCCTCAAACCACGAGCCTTACTAATACTGCTACTGAATCAACGAGTCGTGGTCTCGTTCCGTCACATACACCGGACATCTCACCATCTTAACAACAATTTCTCACAACTATCCGTGGTACCTCATGACGGGTCATGGCCCGTTACTCCCTAAATCTCAAGTCCACATCTTATTACGACAACCAACAACGGCTCCTTGTTTCCTATAATGAGTCGTTATGCCTGGCCGTTGTCTCCACTACCCCAAAACCATACACCCTCCACGGCTCACTCCAACTGTTTTGGTTGTACCAATGATTTTAGGACCTCTCGTCTGCAAAAATTTCCTTATTTTCAAAGACTTTTTAAATTTTGAACTCCCGGTCTATTCCAGTACTGCATGGCGTATACCCGTCGAAGTGAGACCGCCCTACGCTTTGAGATCCGTTGTAATGCATCGGTAGATATACTCATCGGATGCATAGACGGGTATCTTGGGTGCCGTAGCTTGCCCACTGGGTGGAAAGAAGGATCGCTATAACAACAACAAAAATCAAGTAAGGGATTCATGGAGCTACCTAAGATATTTCAAAACACAAACCGTGAGAACCCAGAGCGACCAAAGTGCAGAGTGCATTTCCTTCTCAAAGGTGAGAATCTTAGTCATCTTTTATTTTAACGCCCTAACCCCTTAGGAATCAAAAGGAGACCTATAATGGTGGAAATTCTAGTTGAAGAATCTAGAACTACGAGGTGAGTAGGGGAAATTGGTTGGGCAAGTGTTGAAGATTGTTGATTCCTAGGTCTCGTAAGTACGTACTATTACTTCCTAAGGTGAATGTGAATGGTACTAGTTCATTACGCCATAAAATTAGAGACTTAAAGTTTCATAGAAGTGGGGAGTTTAATGTTAAAACTACTTGAGCAGGGTCTGGGAGTAGAAATGTTACACCCTGTAGTTCTAAAGTTTGGTCGGCCTATTCGTATGTTCATTAGTTAAGAATTTTAGAGTACGACGTGAGATAAGGGGCCCGAAAAGGTTGAACGAGCGCTAATCAAGAAAGGGAGGAGAAGGCCTTTATATAGCTGCCATGAGGCATGTGGCGCATCCTCCCCTTCCGCGAGCAGGGGCTCGTGACACGCCCAATCCGTGCCTGGGTCCATGCCACGCACCCCGCCCACCTACAAAAATGTTATATATATATTAAGTTTATCATTGATAAAATATATCAATAATAGATCCGTCCGCAGAGAGTATATTTCCACAATTTTCAAGGTAATTTCCTTCCGCTACGCCGCCAAACACCGTCCAAATTCAAATTAACTTCTGTGTTTCAGTTATGTTCGCAGTGGAGCATTACTACAAAGTTAGTTTCTCAAAATTCTTAACAAATCGTAATTCCTCCAAGTAGAAGTTGTCAAAATTGCTCCAAACTACTTCTATATGATCACGTGCTTCAAGTAAGTGTTTCTCCCTATAAACTCTCAAGAAATTATACGTTTTACCGTGTTTTGTTAAGTTAAAGCATAGTCAATATAAGTATTAAAAGTTATCGTTTTTTTCCGAATTTAGTATTGAAACTAGTCTCATTCTCCCAGCACAATGCATTACAAACTTGAAATGGTTGTTGAATATGCATTGAAACTCGCTTCTGCTAGGACAAATCGCACTTGAGGCACGTGGAAGGCTATCCTTTCCGGTAAGGAAATTCATCGAGTTAGTAAGAAATGTGTGTCTATAGTACTGCAGTAAAACCTATTGGTATCACTCCGATATAAACTGAACTGAGCCTATGGTGACAAAATAGAAATTCTTGTCCAGCACCTTAAACCTAGAATGGTCTTACTTTGCCGTTGAGTAGTTAGAGGCTATCCCATACATGTTCCATTTATTGAGGCCGCGAGGCCAAGTGAAGAGTTTCATTTACCGAGGCCGCGAGGCCGCATTGAGTTCCATTAGGATTGAGGCCACAAGGGCCGTAATGAGTTTCACCAGACAGGCGCCAGCGGCCATCCCGAGTTACGCACACACCATCCTTAGTACTCTGCAGTAGTGAGTGGGACTATATTTAGAGCCATGGGGCTATGGAGGCCCGTGAAGGTTTTTGTGTTGTTTGAAAATTCCTTCTAGGCTTATATAAGCCCAATAGGTTCTGCTTTCATAATCATTTATTTAGATAATTCAAAATGAAGAAGGTATTTAGGTTAAATCTACTCTCTTCCCTTTAATTTCTACGTATTTACCATCTTTTAGTCGGCTATTATCTTTCCGTCTTATATATTCCCAGACATGTTGTACCGACGGCCACCGGCATTGCATCACTTTCCCGCATGATGTATCGCCGCTTGGGACGCTCCTAGATTCCAACAAGTCGCAGTTTATTCAACTCCTTCCTCTGTGAGTCAGAAAGTTAGTAAAGATTTGTACTTTTGATGTACGCTTTTGGATAGGCCTGAGCCCTGCCTCGACCATTATATCATTCCCAGAGGCTCGTTGCATCGTTGTACTTTCCCTTGTGGTTAGTTTGTTGTTGGTCGTGTGGGGCCCATACCTATGTTTCATTTTTGTGGATGACTTGGCTAAAGTCTATACCTATGTTTTATCATTTTGTGATGAAGGCCTGTAAATATTTAGCTTATTGAGTAGTGTCCTTTGTCTACTATAGCATGTAAGTCACCTAATTTTCATTTCAAGCTTATACTAGACAAAGATGGTGGCCTTGTCGGCCCGCATAGGACTTCTTATGATTATCTCAAGCTTCGGGTAGCTATTTTATTTTGCTGTGTGGCTATGCGGCCTTTCTGGGATGTGTTTAAAGCCGCATATAGCCCGTTGTTTTCGACTTGAGAAGTGTTGGCACCGTGAAGTGCATAAGTCCGGGCCAAAGTTAGTTCAGACTTAGCAGTGGGCACCAAAGCTGGGCCAATCATATCTCCCAAGGCTAGCGTGACAAACTTGGTATCAGAGCAGTCGTATCCCAGCAAATACCGCAAGCCGTGTCAAGTAGAGTCTTATCTATGGGTGTATCAAGGCACCACATCGCGATAGGAGGCTACGAGACATAATAAGCAGGGTTACTTCCTCTTTCTTCCTCCAACCGTATATAGAGTTGAGTTGCATGTAATCCCCTAAGCTTATGTTATTTTGTTATTTAAGGTGAGAAAAATGTCAAATGCCCAACGAACTAGACCGTTCGAGACGGGGTATGACTCGCAGGAAAGGGAACTTAAGGGGGCCCCAATTAGAGTCGACCCAGTCTGAGAGAGATAAGGAGACATCCCCTCGATCTTCCAAGCACTCGTGAGCCCACTAGTATGTACTGAGACCAATACCAATTCCCATCTATTCCAAGCGATTCATAAGATCGAGCTTAGTGGGCATTTTATATGTGGGTTTAGCCGATGGTTTCCCAACACACTTAGCGCAGTACCACTTCGTCGCCGAGCCCGCCGAGGGGCCCGGTAGCTCGAGAGTTCGGTGAATTCGTCTCTAAGTCCCGTAGAGTTTCATGTGGACCGATTAATCTCTGTTAAAATGGCATGCCAAGTGATGCTTTACAACTTAGTTTTGTCTTGTTTAGCTACTTATTTATATGCATTCTCATGTAATTTTATGTAAAATGTGGAATATATATACTAAATCCAACATGATTAGTTCTTGTTTTTCTAGGTTTAAAATGAATTTGAGGAACTAATCCATGATTTGGTCAAGTGGAGGCATGGAATTGGAAGTAAAACGCGAACGTCTAAGAAGGGAGACACGCGAAATGAAATTTCACCTCAAGGCTGTTGGCAACGTGCCACGGCAAAGTAAGCCATGGTCAGCTGGCGTGTCACGACTCTAACGCGCCGTACAAGGCCATGGCTATGCCGCTATCGCTGCAAGGGGCTGCCTGGCATGTATTTTTATGCAAATTCCGCATTGCCTACGCGATGCCTCCGTGTCACGGAGGTAAATCGCACGATAACCTCCGTGACACGGAGCTATTTCATACCGGCAATAATTTTAGACACCTCTCATTTACTATAAACAGTCCCTTAGCTCCTAAAAATATTTTGTCACGTAATGCTTCAAAACTACCAAGGAGTGAAGGGAGAAGTGAGAACTACCTAGTGGTTCTTAAATTTCACTTTCTCTTCTACCAATGCAAGTATGTTACTTTAATTATTTTTTCTTGTAATTATACGAACTTGAGTGGCTAGAACCCTTCCTCTAGGGTTGAAGCCACAAGGTATGATAGCGACAATGAGGAATTTATTTTGGTTTTAAGTTATTAATTGTTGTTTTGTCTTAGTTCTTAATTATGGTTGTTTTTAATGATTGATCACCATGAAAACACACACTTTATACCTAGGTAAAAGCTTGAGAAAGTAAACCTAGGCAAGAACAAAGAATGCAGGGAGCAAGTTTGTATCTTACGATATAATTCGCTATAGATAAGAAATTATACCTAATTTCGCCTTGCTTGGTTACTAAACCGGATAGCTAGACACCAAATTAGAATTATCACATCACCGCTCATATAAGTAGTTGTGAATCTAAGTTCGGTTAAATGACTAGAGGTACAAAAGTCCCTAATCAAGAGCATAAACCCCAGAAACCACATCCACATAATTGAAGTGCCCACGAACTAGAATGTCACATCCCCGCTCAATGATGTAGTTGTGAGGCTAGTTTGTCATGTTTAGAGGCTCGAAAGACCACGAACATGCAATTGTAATTATGTGAGACGACAATTGCTAATTCCATACTTAAACCATTACAAAAGCTGTGTAGTATCGCATGATTATCCCGCTAGCCTCTAGTTTTGCAATGTTTTCTTTAGCATTTCGTGACCACTCCTAGACTTAATTAAACTTTATCAAAGCCCAATCAACACTTGTGAAAGAACATCACCGTTGAACTTGATAATTAGCAAAATTGGTCCAGCCCCTCAGGTCTGGAGACAGCCTAAAAGGGCCACTATATTACTTGTAAGACCACGTACACCCGCGAAAGCGCCAGCAAAGCCATCAACACCGATCATGTAGAGCATCCCCGTAATTTTATAGATCAGCCATAGAGGACATTCAAGGTTATGCATGCCTCGTCTACGTAATTAGTTGAGCTACTGTATTCCGACTGCGAGATGTAGCAAGCTTTGTGGTACAAAGTTGGGAGAGATTCCGAGGCGTAGGATGATCTCCACCTACGTGGCCTCAAGCTTCCCGAGGCTTTCAAAAGATCATTACTTGCTCCCAAGAGGTTCGGCAGCCGAGTGGAGCATTTTGTACCTACCGTAGGTAATGAACGTTAGAGAATATATACTGAGGTTTGATTCCTATCCGTGCATGCACCTTCGTTTGTTGACACCATGCCCCAGGTATTGTTCATTATGGGACTTCTGCTTTGAGTATATGGAGTCATGTATTATGGCCACATTAAGTAGAGGATATGGATATTTTACGTGTGTATTTGTTCGAATATAGAGGAGCTCTTCAGTGGCCAGAAGTAACGGTGATGGAGAGGGTGTGTCGAGCAATACGGAGGAGTAGGCCCGCAACTTTTAGGCATATTTTCAGGGTAGGCCTAGACCCCTTTCTCGTAAGCCACCTAGGCCCCATTTCAACAGCAATAGGGCAGCAGATTTACTGCTGAGGCGCCGCCTCACGAAGTTCAGCGCCACTGGGCAGCTGTTGGTGGCGGGCCAAAATGATAGAGTTAGCACACCAAAGACTTGCTATAACGCATTCGGGAGGTGCATGTATGGTTCCACCGCTCGCTATACCTACGGTAGGAGGGGCACATGAGCCAAGAGATCGCCCCCGACTAGACGGCGCCTGGACAGACCCGCAGAATAGATCCGCTAGATATGCCCCAAGACCTTCCGCGCACACCCCGCCCACCGCAGAGGCCGAGGTAGATCGAGGCATCTCGGTTTAGGTAGTTGAGCAGATCGACATATGCATTACTGCTAGGGTGACAGGAGTCGTGAGTCATCGCCATATGTTGTGATAGGTATATTAGATGTTTCATTGCTCACTCGCCTTATGCTTGATGGATCAGTGGCCCACTTTGTCGTATGCTTCTTCCGTTAGTAGCCCGAAAGTTTGATATAGCACCACTGCTTCTACCACCTTTTCGGTATCTACTCCTATTGGTGACTCTATTATTGTTAAAAGAATTATCGTGGCTGTACAATGAGGTTGTGGGTCGTCCGACCTTAGTGCATCCGATAGAATTAGAAATGATCGACTTGATGTGATTATGGGTATGGCCTGGATGGCACCATGTTTTGCTAACAGAGTGTTGGAAACAGAATTGTCCGATTTCACTTTTCTGGAGAGGTAGTGCGAGGGTGGAGCGGTGATACAGCCTACACCGAAAGGTAAGTTTATATCCTATCTTTCTGGGTGAAAAAGTTAATAGCAAGGGTTGTATCTCGCAATATTGCTGTGGTTCGGATGTGCAAGAAGAATCCATGTGTGATATCATGCCCTTCATGGTTCTACCCTTGTCAAGGTACGAACACCCTCCCGACTAGGGATTTATGTACCTGGGTTCCATGTATGCTCATATAGGTATGTCGCTTATAAGCACCTTCCACTATTCCTCATGATTTACGCACATTTATGATTATGCACTTTGCCCAAGTCATGTCTAATAAATCTTTTATCTTATGATTAAGTGATCATGGTTAATTTACGAATGTTTTGAAAACCTTTGCTCTTTATGTTTACATTATGGTATTTACATTACGAACATGTTTGCTTCTACTTTATGAACTTTTATGTGTTTTTTATTATCCGCTTTTACTTACTTGTATACTTAGTATATTCCAAGAACCTGATTGCATACTTTATGTTGTATCGTTTCATGATATGTGCTTGGGATATTTAGGCTCATCCCACCATTAGCCGACTCTCAAAGACTAGTATCTTCCAAATTTCGCTTGCGAGTCCTCATCTATCGAGGGCCCCTATTTATCAGCTGTATTACTTTTCAATTTTTTACTTTAGTGAGTTAGTTGGGGTCTTGTCTCATCAACTCGTAAGAAGTAGAAGCGTATTACAGCATGTATTCAGTCACCGTTTATATCATGTATTCGTATGTTATGTTATTATCGTACTTTCACTTATGTACATATGTTAGACTTTCGCTGACTATGTTGGAATTTAGATGCCATGTTCATGCCATGGGCCTACTTGGAGTGTTTTGGGGTTCTTTGTCTTGTGTCTAAATCGGGGCCTATGTTCTGATGTGACACGTGGTCACTGCATGTTACGCCTTTTATCTGTGACGGTATGCCCTACTAGATCCAGGAGACACACTAACATTCGTGAATCCCCTACATAGTACCCAAACATAGTCCAGAGGTCCTCTCTAACCATTTTCGCCCCACCCAATTGGCGAGCCGCTGAGCCACTGGGTGTATAGAAACTGCCCAGCCTTCGTCTCTTCAATAAGGCTCCAAACTATCTTGTAGAATTATACATGGTCGATTTTGACCTTATCCTTGGTATGGATTGGTTACATTTCGTTATGCCTCGCCGACTGGCGTAACTAGGGCTGTCTAGTTTCAGCCTCTAAATGAGCCAAGCAGTGAATGGACGGGCGTAGTTCAAGCCTACTGCAAGTTTATTTCCTACCTTAAGTGCCGAAAGCTATTTTGAAAGGATGCATTTACCATTTAGTTCGGGTCAAAGACTCCAACCCCTGAGACCTCAACCGGCCCAAATACCCCAGCTTGCCGCCGAAGTTTCGGATGGCTTCGAAGATCTCCCCTGAGTTCCTCCCCGAACGGGAAATCGACTTTAGTATAGATCTTCCCGTATACTCACCTCATCTCCATCCCTCCTTAAAGAATGGATCCAATCGAACTTAAGGAGTTGAAGGAAAAGCTAAAACCTTCTGATGGTTTTATCGCACCCAAAATCTCTCCCTCGTGCCCAAAGACTATTCGTATGAAAGAAAGACGTTACCTTCAAAATATCGATTACCAAGTAATAACAAGGTCACAACAAGAACAGTATCCCTTACCCAAAATTGACGACTTGTTCAAAACCTCAACTTCAAGGAGCCAAACCGTTTTCTCCAAAATAGATCTTAGGTCGGGTATTATCGCCTAAGAGTTCGCAGAGTGTGGACATACCAAAACAGCTCTTCAGACTTATACGTCACTATGAGTTTGTGGTTATGCCCTTCAAGATAACAATGTCCCCGCACTTTTGCGGACTGGCGAATAGAGTCGCTTAAGGACTATGATATCAAATCTTGTATTACCTAGGAAAGGCAAATGTGGTGGCAGTATGCCTTGAGCCAAAAAGCGAAGCATGGGCGCCTCTACTATCAAGAAACCTGGCTAATGGCTAGAGAAGTTCAAACCAGCCAACAAGCTGCAGGAGACTCACATCGGGCAGAGAGAGGAGGGATATTAGCTAGTTTGGAGGCTAAGTCATCATTGCTAGAGGGAAGTGAAAACTAGGTAGTTTAAGGATACATTGGGTAAGATTCGCTGACAAGGTCTTACAAGTGGGAAGCTACAAGCAACATTAGATGAAGAAGGGGTCCTAAGAATAAGGGGAACGTATGTGTTCCCCGGGTTGGTGAGCTAATCAAAACCATCCTATCGAAGATCACAACTCAAGGTACTTTATCCATCCCGGGTTGCTAAAATGTATCATGATTAGAAACGCCATTATTGGTAGGGCGTAATGGAAGCAGGACATTATCGATCATGTTTCCTAGTGCCTAAAATATCGAAGGTGAAGTATGAGTATCAAACCTAGGGGAGTACTTCAGAGGAGCCCATCCTGCAGTGGAAGTGGGAGTGAATAGCAATGGACTATGGTTGGTCTCTCTCCGAAGATGCTAGGAAAGTTTCGACTCATTTGGATTATTTACGTGACGACTAAGTCTGCCCACTTCTTTCCTATTTAAGTGATATATAATGTTGAGAGACTACCTAAGCTTTAGGTGAAAAAGGTGATTCAAGCATGGGGTGCCGCTCAATCATTTTGGACATGGGCACACAATTCACCTCCCATTTTTGGATAACCTTGTAGACAGAACTAGGTACCAAGCTGGGGATCAACAGTTTTGGAAAGAGGCACAATTCACCTCCCATTTCTAGATAACCTTATAGACTAACTAGTACTGTGTTAGACTGGAGCACAGCCTTCCATCCGTGCATATAAGGGCACCGAAAGGACAATTGTGCTAGAAAACATGTTTCGGGCCTACGTGATTGATTTTGGTGGCCATTGGGATAAATTTTTGCCTTCAGCGTAATTTTCTTACAATAACAACTATTATCCGAGTATTGGCATGGTGCGATTCGAAGCTTTATATGGGGAGAAAATACAGAGTCTCCAATCGGATGGTTCAATACATTCGAGGTAAGACCTTGACTCCTTGAGGTACTGATTTCTACTTAAGGAGACCTTGGAAAAGGCTCTGGGGTGATTCAGAGCGATCGATCATCGCTCAAAGCACGTGTGGCTAATATGTAGACAGAAGGTGAGGGACAATGGAGTTCATGGTGGGGGAGAAGTGTTTTCAAGGTCTCCTCAGGAAGGGGGTGATGAGGTTTGCAAAATGGGGCAAGCATAGCACGAGATACATTAGGCTGCTCGAGATCCTTCTACATGAGGAAAATAGCTTATGAATTAGCTTGCCACTGTGACTGCCAGAATACATCCAACCTTTTCATGTCTCCACGTTGAAGAAATACCATGGGGATGGATCTTTACATAATCAAATGGGACTCAGTGTTGCTAGATGATAATTTGTCCAATGAGGAGAGCCATTGGCTATAGTAGATGTAGAGGTCTACAAAGTTGAGATTAAAGCGAGATTGCAATGGTAAAGGTTCGCAGGAAAAATCGTCCCACGTGAGGAATTACTCGAGAGACCGAGGCCGACATGTGAAACAAATTGTCCACAACTATTTGTAGAATTCGGTATGTCCTCTTCCTCACTTTTTGTAGGTCGCTCGAGCAAACGGTATTTTAACTGATGATCCATATAATGACCCATCTATCGCTATGTGAAATAAGTCAAAACACCCCTCTCAGCCTATGTATTGGTGGGAAGGTGTTGAATAAGTGTTAGTGAGATTTAAAGCCGGGGGATATAGTTTGTGTGCAAGAAATGGGAGCTACTAGTTAGGGGGACCGCCGCAAATGTGAGGGATATCCGCCGCAGCCGAGACCGGCCACCATGGTTGGATACCTAATAGCACTGTGAGATATACCATCGGATTAGCCGTGATGGAATCTAGTAAACGGGTCCACCGCAATGAAAATGTGGTTGTTGCAATGACGAAGGAAATCAGTAAGTGAGTAATTTCAAGGGGTTTGTTCCCACTATTTCAAAACACAAACTATGAAAACTCGCAGCGAATTCCCTATGCGAGCCTTTCCTCAAAAGTAAGAATCTTAGTTAATTCTCTTTACTTTGATGCCCTAACCCATAGAATCAAAAGGAAACCTGTAATGGTGAAGATTCTAGGTTGAAAATTCTAGAACTATGAGAGCAGGAGAAATGGTTTGGTGTTGAAGGTTGTTGATTTCTAGGTCTGTAATCCATGTAATTATTACTCCCTAGTGGTATTTAAGCATGGTGCTAGTTCATCATTGCTAATATTGACGACCTAGAGTTTGGGTGAAGTGGAGAATTTAGTGTTAAAAACCGCTTTGAAAGAGGGTTTGAGAGTAGAACCCCATGAAATGAGGTTGGAATGATCAAGTGACGTGGATTAGATTGGAGAAGCTTATCACGAGTAATGATTAAAACCCCATGAAATAGGCGTAATGGGGGCGGGGATAAATTTCCAATACCCTTTGCTTCGAAATAGTCTATTGAATTCTCCATTAATCTTTCTTCTAGATTTTGAACGTCAAGCAATCGAAGAAGGCAAGGCTCCAATGAGTAATTGTGATTCCTATATTTCAATAAAGGTAGGTTATGATTTAGAAGGATTTAGATTTTGGATAATAGCTTGAATTATTTGGAATGACTATGTGTGAATTTGGTCTTTCGACATTGCTTATTGTCATAATATTTTGTTAAATTCCTAATATTGAATGATTTGCTATGAACTAGTTATTTATGTGAACATGAACCCTAAGTTGCATAATATTTGAGTTAAGGGAGGCGATAATGCCTCAAACGTTAAATAAACTGATCAAGTGGTAAAACACCTAGATGTGTGAAGTGAAAGTGGATAACATGATTGTCTCAAATGAGTTGCCTGTGCCCAAGGGGAGAATCCTAGCCAGCAATGATGGCTGGAGGAGCCTGCGTTCGATGAGAGCACGAGACGTAGCCGATGAGTGGGAGTGAATACCACTGGCCACATATAGATTTGAGTCCTACGCAGTCATGATCGGAAGGACAAAAATAAGACCCTATCATGTGTGTACATTGATGTTCAATGTTGGAGGTTCAAGGTGATGTGAAGGAGGCACGTGCCCGATATCACTCATTCATTACATTGTCTAACTAAGTGTAAGGAAATAAGATCAGCCTGGGAATGGAGAACTTGAATGAGCTAAGTTTATGGTCAGCGTATTGTTTGCTTATTTAAATTATTGACGTGTTTATAACGATTTAACTGTTTATGTGAAGTTAATTTAGGACTCTTGATGAGTCGTGAAATCTATCATGAGTGGTTCATTGTATATTCTCTGTGGGTGTGATACGTTGAACTTTAATTGGCAACTATGAATAGCTTGGATGAACATGATGAGTAGAATATTGAAAAGAGTTAAAAGAATTATGGGTGTGCAAACTTGGTGCCGAGCTACTCGCCATGTATCGCCAAAGGAGACATATTCCGCTGCGGTGAGACCGTGGCAATGGTCAAATGACCGGCTGCAGACGAGGCCTGGGCCCAAAGGAGCGTGCCTAATCCTCACACACTGAAATCCTAAATGACTATTAATCACTGAAATTATATCCTAAGTTGACTGCATATTGTTGTTTCGCTATATATGTTATTATTTAAGGTTGGCCGATGATTTCTACTAGTAATATATTTTGTACCGACGCTACTCCCCGCACTTTTTTCCGAGTGCACTTCATCCTGCAAGCTCATCTCGACTTCATCTCTAGAGTAGTAGAAGATTCATAGAGGTTATCTACTAAAATGTTGTTCGAATCCTCCATTTAAGATGTCTCTTATTCGTATATTGATTTCGTTTCTTTTATTTTCCTAGATTACTCTTAGATAATGTTATGTAGATGTCTTCATACAATGACCACGTGTTCCGGATTTTAAATAGCCGATTGTTATATTTTCCCTTTTTATTTAAGTAATGTCTTGCTATTCATTTTCATAATGTGATCTCTGCTTATAATAACAATTGATGTTTTTGGGTAATTAGTTGATGTTACACCCCGTAAATTCTCGACATGTAGATGGCCTATTCGCATGTTGGTTAAGAGTTTTAGAATGTCATACATACTAGAAAAAGGCCCGGAAAGACCTGATAAGCGACACATCAACCATCGCAACAGAGGCTGGTAGACCTCCTCCGCGATGCTGCAGTGTCACCAGGCTCACCCCGATGGCCGGGCGTAACAGTATGGAGGCTCACCTCCGCGATGGCCAACGCATTACCTGAGGTGAGGTGCGCCCCAAGTATAAAAGCCCATACTTCTAGCTTTAAGTGAAACTTATAATTTCCAGAAGAAATGCAGGGCAAAACTGCAGAGGGAAACACGAACAAAACCTATCATTTTCCTTCCGATTACACCTATACACAAATTCAAACTAAATAAGCGTGGGTAGTGAGGTATTACAAGAAGGGAGCATTCTTACGGATTTTAGTTTCGTAAAATTCGCCAAAGAAATCGTCATGCGGCTACCGAGCTAAGGCAAGTGAAATTGCTCCAAATTAGTGTCATTATGATCCTAGCCTCAAAAGTGAGTATTTCTCCCTTTCCGACTTCCAGAAAGATGCGCAGAATCTTCCGAGTCATGCATGTAACACCTATGGAATCGCTGAGTTAGCGCATTCCCGCTGCGAGACACGCTTGTTGTGGTACGAGAGCCGAAAGGTCTCTCGAGGGAGTGAGATGTTGCTCCTCCGACCTCGGGTCCAGCCTTCCGCAGACCTTCCTCGGATCGTTATTTGCCACGGAGATCCTAAGAGGCCCTGATGGACCGCCTTGCACTTGGAGCAGGGGGCGGGGAGCATACGAGAATATGCCCTGGCGCTTTGATTCCTTAGGTTTCTGCTCAGCCTTGTGTATACCTCATGCCATCTAGAGTCCATCGTGTTTATTATGGTCTCAACCCAGAATACATTGAGGCATGCATGAAAGCTACACTGCGGGAAGATATGGACATTGTTTCTAAAAGTGTGCTCTTGCTCAGGACATGAGGCCCAGACAATGCTTAAATGTGTGGACAATAGACGTATAAATCAAGAGCAGCGCCACAGGATAGATCATATGAAATACAACAGGAGATTCGTAGAGGACCTAGGGCCTGCCATCGACAAAGCCACCTAGACCCCCACCTTCACTGGGCGTAGCGCATGGGTAGATTTATTCGCAGAGGATGCAGAAGAGTCCGGCGGCAAGCTTCGAATGGTAGATTCACCCTGGGCCAGATGGAGGGTGCAGCAGCAGACACACACCTCACCTCGCCCTATTTGCAGCCGACCCCACACCTGGAGCTTGCGTATATGGCTCCACAGATGTTACATATGCGGAAGAGGCAAGAAGATGAAAGACCGTCCGGCCAGGGAGCCAAGGTAGCCGAGATAACCAAGACGGCACCGCAGGGCCGCGAGCTCCAAAGCAGCCTCTAGCAGGCGTAGCCCTGTGTCCAGCTAGAGGCCAGGATCGTATTTCAAGTTCGTGCACGGGCCCACCAGACTCTATGCATTACCAGGAGGTGACTAGAGGAGTCTCCGATGTGGTAACAAGTATGATGATTATTTTCTCATACCCTCGCTCTATGTATTACCGATCCAGGTCTACTGCTCCTCCCAGCTACCTCATTTATGGCTCCAAAGTTCAAAGTGTTGCACCGGCACTGCTTCAAGCAACCCTTTTCAAGATCTATACCCGTCGGGGTGACTCCATTATAGGCAAAAGGGTTTATCGAGGGTGCACAAAAGAGGTTGGCGATCGTCGACTACAATAGATCTGGTAGAGTTAGAATGATTGATTTCGATGCCATGGCGGGGTATGGATTGGTTGGTGTCGTGTTATGCCAACGTAGAATGATGGACCAAGACGGCCCGATTCCACTTTCCAGGAGGCAAAGATTTAGTGAGTGGAAGGGCAAGACAGCTACGCCTAAAGGTAGTTTTTATTTCCTACCTTCGTGCGAGGAAGTTGGATAGCTGCGGGATGCATTTACTACCTCAGTCGAGTCCAAGATGTTCGCAGCTTCGACTCTCCAAACTGTCTGGTTAATAAATTCCCCGACGTATTTCCAGATGAGCTACCTGCATTCTTAAAGAGAAATATATTTTTCAATTGATTTATACTGTGCACGCACCAGCACAATTCCTCCGTATAGTATGGCTCCTACCGAACTCAGAATTAGCTGAGTGTACTGGTTGGACTTAGATAAGGGCTTTATCAGGCTGAGTACTTCCCTTGGGGTGCGCCAGCCTATTTGTGAGAAAGAAAGATGACTCACTCCGTATGTGTATAGATTAATGGGCAATGTAAATAAGGTTACAATAAGAATAAGTATCCGCCTGTAATAGATGATTTGTTTGATCAGCCAAGGCCGATATTTCTCCAAGATTGATTTGAGGTTCTGAGTATCATCAAAGTTCGAACAGAAAGTGACATTCAAAGACCGCTTCGTGACCATATATACGTCACTTTGAATTCCTAGTTATGTCTTTTGGGCCGACGAATGCTCCCGGGCAGCATTTGGTGGACCCGATGAACAACATCTTCGACCGTACTGACCTGTTCGTGATAGTATTCATTGATTTATATTCCCGGTGTATTCTCGCCGAGGCAGATCACTGTGATCATTTATGACAGGTTTCCTGCATTCTCAGGACCACGCTGTATGCCAAGTTTCAAATGTGAATTCTGGCAAACTCAAGAGTTTTCTTGGGGTATATTGTGTCTGATGTCGCAGATGTGTAGACACGCGTAAAATAGAAGCAAGCCAAAACAAGGTCTAGACCTACCACTCCGAGCGAAGTCCGCAGTTTTCTGGTGACAGCAGTGGTACTATAGAAGATTTTTTGAGGGATTCTCCACCATAGAGGCACCTTTGACTAAGCCGACGCAGAAAAGCAAGAAAGTTTAAATAGACAGAGGAATGGAGTAGAGTTTCCAAGAAAAGATAGATTAACCTCCGCCCCAGTTAAGTTAGTATTTCATGTAAGGTAGAGGGTTGCGCAAAGGCATTGTGACGCACGGTGCTGGGTTAGGGCAGCTGATGTGATGGTGTTAAATTGCTTATGCTTCCTGCATTAGCTAAAAACATGAAAAGAATTATCTTACCCATGAACTGGAACTAGCCGCGGTAATCCACGCCCTAAAGATATGGAGACATCACTTGTATGGAGGTAAAGGAACGACATCATGAGGATCCCTGACCGTTTAGCTTAAAGACGTAGTTCAAGACGAAAGCACCCGCATTTTCTTGCAACTGCAGATGAAGTGTTGCGATGTAAAGGCCGTCTTTGTTCCATGTTTCAGACTCACAAATAGACAAGGAAAGAGGGCCATTACGCTCTTCATTCTCTCCACCCAAGCACATTTAAAATTGTACCACGATATCAAAGAAATCTACTTGTGGCCAAGCTAATGATAGAGGGAGGAATAATATGTAATTTGTAGCCTAGTGTCCTAATCGACAACAAGTAAAGCGAACATCAAAACCGACATTGACTCAGACATAACCGTGCCTTTGAAGTGGGCAAGAAACATGGACTTTGTAGCAGATTTCACTGCACCGCTATGACATGATTCAATTTGGGTAATTGTTGACAGATCGACTAACCGCCCCATTTCTTCCAAGAAAGCTACTAATAAGATTACGCGAATTGTATATCGAGAAATAGTTAGATTACACTGTCTCCAAAAGATCTACATCTCCCGACGAGGAGCACAATTTACAAATACTAGATTTTGCGCCTGCTTTCGTAAAGGTCTCTGGGAATGCATATTAATTTGAGCACAACATTCCACCCTCGGTACATGGACAGCGGAACGCACTATTCATACGCTCGAGATATGCTATGGGCGTGTGTGTTGACTTTGAGGTAGTTGGGATGAGCATTTACCACTGATTGAGTTTGCTTATAACAATAGTTACCACTTAGCTATCTCGTATGGCGCCTTGAGGCATTGTATGACGAAATGTAGATTGCCAATTGGTCAGGTTTGAAGTAGGGGAGCGCGCCGATTGATCCAGACATTATTCATCACTCGAGGGAGAAGGTAAATCTTATAGGAGAACGCCACCGACCGCCGTGAGCCGCTGTAAATCTTACGATGTGCGGCGCAGAACCTCGGGAATTTAATGTGAATGATCGGGTATTTTTGAAAGTATCTCCAATGAAAGGGGTGATGAGATCTCGGCAAGAAAGGTAAGCTCGCACGAGATCTCGTCGCCTTATCGATTCGATGGAGAGTAGGCAAGGAGATACGAGTTGAACTTGCCTGCATAGGAGTCCGTTCATCCAGCTTTCCACGTATCTATGCTAAGAAAGTACATAGAGACCCTCCCGTAGTTTTCCCACCTGTGTTACTAAGAGTCGGTTTATGAAGAGGTTCCAAGAGCTGCTACCAGACTGCATGCATTCATAGATTTCTGAGAACTAAAGATATTGCTTCAAAGTATTATGGCGTAACAGTAACCGAGAAGAGATGATCCTGGGAAGTAGATAAGATATGAAAATCGATATCCTCACTGCTCCAAGCCTAGTCAAATATTATTAGTATGTTAGTATTGTTATCATATGAAATGCCTTATATTATATGTATAAATGAGATGGTCGACTCTAGTCTTTTACGTAATGAATGATATAATACTGTGTGGAGCACCCGTATTGGACTTTTCTGCATTTCAGTTTCAGATAGTCCATATTACAGGGAAACTCTAAATTTTCCTAAAAGTAAGTGAGTGTTGGAGACCCCTATAATAGTTTACATTCGAGGGCGAATGTTCTTAAGGGGGAGGATATTGCACCCCGTAAACCCCGACATGTAGATGGCCTATTCACGTGTTGGTTGTTTTCTCGATGTTTTTCAATGCTGATGATGCATAATTATTTTCGTATCTGGAGGAGTTGGCCGCGATAAGAGTTTTAGAATGTCATACATGCTAGGAAAAGCTCGGAAAGACCGGATAAGCGACACAAGCCGAACCATCGCAAGAGGAGGGCTCACCTCCTCCGCGATGGTCAGGAGGCTCACTGAGGCTCACCTCCGCTGGCGGGCGCCGTGTCACTGAGGTGAGGTGCACCAAGTATGTAAGCCTCCAAACTTTGATTTTAAGTGAAACTTCTTATAATTTCAAAGTGAAGAAACAAAGAGGGCAAACCAGGGAGAGGGAAACACGAACAAAACCTTACCATTTTCCTTCCGATTACACCTATATACGCGGTCTAAACTCGAAATAAACGTGGTAGTGAGGTATTAAGAAGAAGGGAGCATTCCTACTGATTTAGTTTCTAAAATTTACTACCAATCATCCTAAGAAGCCAAGGTAAGTGGAATTGCTCCAAATTAGTGTCAATATGCACTAGCCCTAAAGTGAATATTTCTCCCTTCCGACTTCCCAGAAATAGCGAGTTTTTGGCCATTTTCGATAAGTCAAAGTTTGAATTGTATATATATAAAATTCATAAAAAAAAAAAAACCCCAAAAACAAAAAACAAACAATATAAATAATATAATTATATATATATATATATATATATATATATATGATGTGTGCTTGGGAGAAATAGCGGAATATTGACCGAATCTACGCCACTAGCCGAAATCAAAAACGGAGGTATGTAAAGCCTGTTCTCAAAGAAGATAGTAATCCTAGTATAGCAAATAGAGTGAATTCTAAAAGAAAGAATCCAAAAGTTGAGTATTGAGTCCAATATGTATCCAAAGAAGCATATTTTATGTTATTATGCTATATTCATAATAAAATCCGCAAGTCGCACGACAACCGCATATCTCGTATACGTTTAGCTTAGGCAATGTAATCAACTAATGCAAAGAGATTCGTAATAGAATATCAAAACATGGATAGTATTTTCGCATTGAACATGCTTGCTATACATGATTATTGTTTGTTGAGACCTCGTTTGTGCTATGAGGGCACCCTTAGAGCTTCCTTGCCGCCCTGTGGCTAATAGCCGTGGCTCTACACGCCCGCCGTAGGCGAGATACGCTACCCAAGGAGTGGCATGCCGCCGCAAAGAGGGAAGAAGATGTGATGCAACATTCTCTATATCAGCCGGGACAAGATATCACAGGCTTACCCCCGTCGAGCGCTTGCGCCTGTGGGGTATATTACGTATACGTATACAGACATGTATTACATTTTACATAATAAAAGAGTCCTCCCGACTGTGATGGCGCTATAGTCGTGGGCCCAGAGAGCCTAAGCCGTATACCTGGGGCCGGCAGAGATGCTCGTAGTTAGTAGGCGTAGTGGAGCAATTTACTTTTGGATGGTTTTGACCCTGGGTAGGGGTATATAGATTATGTGCTGGTTGGCACCTATGGCCTATGGGTTGGTATAGGTCCTTGTATGTTATAAATGTATATACATGATATTTATTAGTCGGTTTACAAAGTGTGGACGCCACATCGACAGTATGCTTCTACCTTACCTTCAAGATGCATAAGCTTATTTCGCATCCCGCCATCCTGTGCAAAGCCAAACTACTTTCTCATATCTTAACTACCAGATATTGCTTAAATTAAGTTATGTTCAATTTGTTTTACATACTCGATACCAAAGGGTACCGACGCCCGTTTGGGGCACTCCATTACTGGGCCGTTGTGTACTGCTGTATGAGGAGCCGATACCTCATACCCCAAACAGCACATTGAGTCATCGCTCCCGTAATCCCGGAGCTAGACAACTAGAGGATTATTTCTTTCTTTGTTGTACGTATTGGTAGGCAGGGGGCCCTATCCTACCATCTTATCAATATTCTTAGAGGCTTGCACGATTGTGTATTCCTTTGTGGTTAGTATTGACCGACGGTGAGGCCGTGTGTATGTCTTAACTTGTTTATGATGGCTCATGGGCCTTATCCGGTTGGTAGTGGTGACCTTGTCGGTCACGTTGCTGCTTAGCATCCCGGTTTACTCTTTTGATTCGGCAACAGACAGGATGGTGGCCTTGTTGGCCCGCATAAGTTCCCTACTGATGTAGTTCTCGTTGTACTGCTGTGGTTTTGATTGTGTGGCTATAGGCCTAGTACGGCCTGGGGCCGTATTACAACGCCATAGCCCGTTGATCCCATGAAACAACAGTTAGAGTCACCTGTGCACCATAAGTGCTTAGGCTCAGCCTAATGCTTCGGTGTCCTAGTATGGGCACTGTAAGTCATACCCTCAAGGCTGGCAGTGATGCTTAGGATCATTGGTTCGCCTACCCAAGGGTTAGTGGGTGTCAATCACGGCACTTGAATCGTGGACACAAAGTATATACTCCGAAATATTTCAAAATTTTCAAGAAAAATTGATTCAATCTTAAAAATTTATTTTAAAATTGAAGTCACAGACGGAGTACATATCTACGAGGTGATTTGTTTCAAAGACTAACATTGACATACATTGGGCTAGATTGAATCTTGTATTAAAAGATGCTATTTGTTTTTGTCACAAGTTTGAGTTCATGGTAATTTTATGTAGACACGTGCTTATGGTATTTGTCGCGCCCTTTTCTCTCTCGCTGAGAAGCGGATCCAACATGTGACGTCTCAAGGGTTGAAAAGAGAGTCGCCATCATTCAATTAAGGTGCATTAGGCACCATTCTAAACTAAGGTCTATTTTTTATAACCGTAGCCTGGTAGGTGGCTTTAATTACCTTGAAGGAAGGTGTTAGGCACCTTTCGAGGTCCACAAAAGTGGTTCCCCACTGTATCATTAAATGGGGGTTTATCTAAGTGATCAAATAAATTGATTTTTTAACTTATATGTACCGAAACTAAATTGATAAAAGAATAATAATTAATTAGCTAATTAAGTTTAGACATGCAAGTAGAAAGAAATTTGAGCAAACTAAAATCTAAAAATAGTTTATCAATAAATACAAAAATTGTGGCAAATAAAGTAAGTAAAAACATAAATAATAAAATAGAACAATTTATTAAAATCCACACGACAAACAAACAAATAAATATTTATTTTAATCACGGGCCTAACCTCATGTGAGGGCCCTACGTATCCCTTAAGGGAGATCAGCCGAACGTAGTTCTACCTGGACGAATCAATGGGATCACTCCTATGCAACTAAAATAATATTTTGCACCGCTTAGGATTGCTCGTATTATTCAATGTAGAAAGCACACATTATCATTTCCACTACCCGCCTAATTAATTGATTATTAACTTAAAGCGTTTTATGTGAAGAAAGACTAACGTTCTAAAATTTGCCTACCCGTCCCAAACTTAATATCCAAGAGGCGTTGACAACTATTTTGAATTTTTGATTCTAAATCTTAAGGCTTTAAAAGAAAACGACAACGTCAAACAAGAACATAATATAATTAAAACAAATAGCAAACATGTTTTCAAATATGCCTCAAATAAAGTAAATAGGTAGTTGAAACAAGTTTATGAATTAAACCCCTGTAGTCATGACTTCTAGTGAACAAAATCATATTAGAAATTATCCTATAAACATGATATCTAATGCAAAATAATCAAACATGCAAATCCACTCATTAAAATAAACTGGCCCGAATACTTATTATGATCTAAATAATTCAATGCATTGAAAGTAACTAATGAGGTCCAGATTATGCAAAATAATACGAGTAGACAAATTTATAGTTGAGCCTAGCTAACTGTTCATAAGTAGTTATTAAATCAGTAGATCTTTAGCATTTATGATATGACAGTGTTTGCACATACATATTAAATTATTAAGATACTATTGGTATAATTTCTATGTATGCGTTAATCCTAAAGGCATGCTTTCTAAAAAATAATAAACACAAATAATCAAATAATTGTGCTTGTATTGTTCTAGCAACACGCTTACAAAATCTAAACATAAAAACATTATTTGAATTATATTATTTTTTTTGTTTTTTTAAAAATATAATTTTGTGCATATTATTAAAATTAAATCCCTATGAGCATGATTTTCTATTGTTGGTATCTTATTAAAATCCTATGAACATGCTTTTTGAAGTGAGGCTACTTAAGAAAAATAAATAAATAAAGTTATACAAACCCCACCCCATAAACCCCTTTTCACTATTATTATAGTTTATAATATAAATATTACAAAAATAAAATAGAATGAATAATCATGTGTATTGAAATAAATAACATTAAAAATAACTCCGATAGCCTCCTATCATCCCTTGGCGACTCTCTCGATGAATGCCTAATAAACAATACCGCTTAAAGGTTAGTACAATAATAGATGCAATAATAATCAATTAAGAATTGCTTATGACTCAATACCACAAATTGACTTCTCATATGAAGAGGACTTAATTTCTCAAATTTTTGCAAGAAGAGAAGAAGGTAATATTTTATTATTATGGAGAGAGCCGTAATGTGTAGATATGAGTAAAGAAGTACCTGCCTCCCCCTAATGAGAATAAAGAGGATGGTTTTATAGCAGTAAATATCAACAAATAAAAATGAGAATAGAAGGGAAAAGAATAAATCACTCAGCGCACTAGTGGGGAAAATTATCTTGATTGTCATAATCAACTAATTTTGCAAAATCCCCTATTTACCATTAAGAGATAATGGAAAAAGATAATCAGGAAGGCTCCTATTCAAATAAGATAAGGAATATGGAAAATAAATTACCAAACAAATTGACCAAAAATAAATATTATATTACTATAATGCACCGATTACGAAATTAGCACTAAAAGGAATTTCGCTCATGGTGACAAGATATTTTCTAAATAAATACAAATCAATCGTAAACTAAATAAAGTAGCATTTTTTAACAAATTATTTAAATGACTATATATATACTTAGTACTGTGTCTTACTACTAAAAGAAATCAAATCAAACAAACTTTCCTTTATCAATTTATGCAAGCATACCACAAAATCTCATATCCAAATATATAGTACATTTGTTTTCACAAACCAACTTATTATAATATAAACAAATATTACAAGAGGTTTTTAAAGAGGCAATAAAGAGAAAAACTTTTACTACATTATAACAAAGAAGATTAGGACAACCTAGAAATATCAAACCATTATCATTTAGAACTTTTATCACAAGACAATGAGCTGGAAATATTAAAATAAAATTATGACGCCTAAAGTAAGAGCAATCAAGAATACCAGTCGTGGGTTCCCATGATCATTCATGCTTGTTAGACAAATAGAAATCACCAAGTAGTAATACAAACATTTGCATTTACCAAAATTATAACCAAGTGCAACACAATTTCGTATCCGAGAGAAAATGGAACTAAGGAACAAAACCAAATAAAACTGGAATTTAAGGGGCGAATCATAATCTATTCGAAAGCAAAACCAACAAGAGTCAAACAAGATAATCAATCGCTTCACAATAATAATAATCGCATTAGTATGTGTGATCTTAAAGAAGCATTGGCAACAAAATAATTTAACAATAGAATACACAATATTAACAAAAATAAAATGTTAATTCAAGGAGACGTGTTTTAAAGAGACGAAGACAATAAGGAATTTCTTTTTGTGGTCCTAAGTATATTTCTACTGGAGAAGGTGAAGAGACGGTGGGAAGAGGGAATGTCGGCCGGGTCTTCCGGTGGGTTGGTGTTTGGGTGGGACGACTGTTCGATCTCGCCGAAGAGGGTGGCCGCCACAGCCGTCTCTAATGTGAGAAAAAGGGAGAGAAGATGAAGGAAGAAGTGGGCCTATTGTTTTTGGCGGTGGCCTAGAGAAAACCGAGGGAGAGGATTCGGTGTGGCGCTTCGATTTGGGGTGAGGTAGTGGGTCGTGTGGTCCAAAGAATAGCCTCTGATTTAATGGTGGCGACAGGAGGAAGACGCAGGGGAGATGAGGGAATATGGCCTATAATTTAGGTGGTATTGTTGTTTGGCCGAGTTAATGGGGTTATGGTGGTGGTGAGAGAGAGAGGGAGATAGAGAGGAGGTCCTGGCTAGCTAGTAGGAGATGAGGAAAATAAAAGTGGAAAAGGGTTAGAGGGGTAGAGGGTCATTAATGGTAAGTTAGTAGGTTTTTTATTTTAGCCGTAGAATCAGAATAAATGAATGGTCAGACTGCACTACAAATTCTAGGGCCATCATGGGTCAAAACGCATGGGCTCAGCCAATTGGTAGATTTATTGAATTTAAATAGCAAATAAATTGGATCAAAATGGCTAAAATTGGCATGAATTGAATAGAAAGTGGTCGATTGAGAGTGAAATTGATTAGAAAAATGGCTATAATTAGAATAAATTGAATGAAATTGAATTTACGTTATTAAATTAATAAATATACTAAATTTGTAGATAACTAAATAATAAATAATAAAAATAGTTTAAATTATAGAAAATTATTTAAATATTATTAATTTTTTATTTTTTTTATTTTTTTTATTTTTTTTATTTTTTTTATTTTTTTTATGTTTTTTCTTTTTTTTCAATAAATATAAAATCAAGTTATCAAATATTATAAAAATCATATTATTAACATAAACAATTTATAAATTCAAGTAATATTATTAGTCAAATAAATTTGTACATTTTAAGTAAAATTAGGTAAATAGTTTATTAAATAAAGAATATATTTCAAGATAAGGGCGCATATTAATACTTCTAAATATATTACATACGACATAATTATTTAATATCAAAAAATTAAAATTAATATCAGTCATATATATGTAACTTGAAATAATTTTCACAATATTATGATAATAAATTAGTTTATAAATATAAAAGTAAGTCGAATATTTGCGTAAAATAAATAAATAAATATATACATATATAACCAAGATATTAAGGTTTAGGTAGGTCAAAATTGGTTGTCAACAGCTTGCCCTTCTTTTGCCTCTGGGAATGAAGGATGAATTGTTGAGCAAAGAACGTTGAATTAGTAGCCAATTTTGTCCACCAAGAAAAAAAATTTTCTGTGGGGCCCTGATGAAAGAAGATGGGTTAGAAGATGTTGTGGCTGAGATTTTGTATCAAGTCGCCATACATATCTCTGTCTCACGAGAATCAGCCACGGTAGTTCTCAGATTTAGTGGGACGAACGAGATCCCTAAAATTTTACAACACGAGGCTTGAATAAGGATGGATAGCAATGAACTGTCATGATTTAGGATGCATTACAAAAATAAAGGTGTGAGAACATACCAAAAAGAAGAAAGTAAGAAAGCGTTATCATTCGTAGCCTTGATATTTTTTTCTATGCTCGCATGAATAACTAAAGCATGTGCACGAATACTTCGTAAAATAAACAAACATGCCGAAAATTTAAACATGATGCAAGTTCCTTTAGACAATGAAAGTTTGTTTA
The DNA here is from genome assembly GCA_018107945.1 of Datura stramonium. Lineage (NCBI taxonomy): Eukaryota > Viridiplantae > Streptophyta > Magnoliopsida > Solanales > Solanaceae > Datura > Datura stramonium. The sequence goes on from JACEIK010008911.1 coordinate 56,017, forward strand.
GAGATAATGGATGATGTCTCTAAACCATGACGCCTCGGCCGCGATACGCAGTAACAAATTCCTTAAAGCCATGAAATGATGTCCGCGGGCCATGAAAAAATGACGCATTTAGACTATGACGCCTTAGGAGCATAAAACATAAGCTTAAAATAAATTCCCTAGGCTATGAAATGTTGTTTATGTGCCATGAAAATGACGCCTTAGACTATGACGCCTTAGGAGCATGATAAGTCGAAAATAAATTCTCTAGGCCATGAAATGTCGGCCCGCAGCTACGAAGATAACGCTTAGACTATGATGCCTTAGGAGCATGATAAGCAGAAAATAAATTCTCTAGGCCATGAAATGATGTCTCGCAGCCATGACGCTTTTAGACTATGACACCCTTGGTGAGAATGATAAGTCAGAAGTAAATCCTCAGTTATGATATGATGTCCATGCTGCGAAACGATGCCTTTAGACTATGATGCCTTCGCTGATGAGGGGAAGAAATGCTAATTCAAAGAAAGTAAATTGCTCGAGAGCCTCCACTCCAATCGAGAGCTCCGCTTATTCTGCTCAAATGCAAATATGAATGTATGTCGAGGCTCAAATGCATATGTAAAACGTATACCTGGGCTCAAATGTATATCGTGTCTTAAATGCAGGGATACGTAAATGTATATCCTGCTCAAATGCATATATGAATGTATAATCGTGGCTCAAATGCATACGTAAAATGTATATCCGGCTCAAATGTATATATGAATGTATATCGTGCTCAAATGCATACGTAAAATGTATATCCGGGCTCAAATGCATATATGAATGTATATCAAGGGCTCAAATGCATACGTAAAATGTATATCCGGGCTCAAATGCATATATGTATGTATATCAGGGCTCAAATGCATACGTAAAATGTATATCCGGGCTCAAATGCATATATGAATGTATATCAAGGGTTTAAATGCATACGTAAAATGTATATCCGGGCTCAAATGCATATAAATAAATATCACGGGCTCATAATGTAAATTCGGGCTTAATGCAAATAGGGGCTCAGATGCATATGTTAGAATGTATGCCACGGGCTCAAATAAATGTATATAAAGAGCTCAAATGCATATATAGATATTAAGGGCTCGAACACATATGAAATGTATATCACGGGATTAAAATGCGAATATAGGCTCAAAAGTGGAAAACTAAATAAATAAATTGTGATGGGCGAGAACAAATCGTGGCTTAGATAATTTTGGCAGGGTAGTGCTTTTACCCAAACGACGTAAAACGGTAAGACTATGCTTAGCCCTTAAAAGCTTGGGGGTAAAGCTTGACTCATCCAAAATCACAAGAATGAGAGTAGCACGATGATAAAAAGGT
>JACEIK010008913.1:0-10910 GCA_018107945.1 Datura stramonium
CTAATAGGTGGCACATCATCAGAGTCATGTCCCGATATCATGAGAGTAAGATCATGTAGGCCATGCTCAATGGGAGTGATAAAAGTCTCATGAGCTAGGGAACTCTAAGCTACATCCCATGCTTGGATCCTTTGCTTCTTGTTTATGGGGGCATCAACATCCCTTTTCTTTTCAATATCAATTACTCCGGTGGTTGAGCAAGAACGATCATATTTAAAATAGTGAACTCTTACTCTACCACATAGCTTGTTGATCAGTACAAGAAAGAGAATGGAATGTGCAGGTTGTCTAGATTTTCACTTGATTTGAATTGCAACCACTTCCCTAAAATTCACATGAAACCCTGACATGATGCAAGTGATAAAGATGGTAGCCTCAATGTGAACCTTTTGGTCAATCTTGGATGACATCAAGCGGGAGAAAACAAAATCAAGACACAACTTGGATTCAAAATGAAGGTCTTGTCTAGAAATCTCACCAACTAAATGGGCCTATGTCAGCTGACCAACTATAATGATTTCAGCCACCCATTGGAATTGGTGGCTCTTTATGGCAATTTTCTCCGAAAACACTGTCCCTTGAGCAATAGATTCATCCCAATAGATAGAATTGATGGCATCGGGGGTAATGTCAATTTCTTTCCCCTTATCAAAATTGATGGGAAGCATGGGAACTCTTCCACCTTCCCTGAGTGCTTCATTGTGTCTTGATTTGCTTGGTATGATGCATAGAACTCTAGAACTAACTTAGGATAGTAGACTCCGGGCATATCCTATAAAGGTAACTAATCCCTTGCATCGAACTGTCTATTGATATTTGGGAACTCATTCTTGAGTATTGGCAAATGAAAACTCTTTTCTGGCATAAAAGCCCAGTCATCCTGATACTTGATGTAATAGGGCTTCATGCCCTCAACACAGTAGTGCAAACTTTCCTCCACATTAGTAGGGACAGAAGTGTCTTTGCTTTTATCTTTGCTTTTGGTGGAGGAGATAGCCTTTCGAGCATTCCTATCACTGTTTTTCTTGTTGAATGTCATGGCCTGCAAAAGGGTGTGAGTACCAAGGAAACATAACAAAATATTTTTTGTAGTTTTTCATTATAAAGAAAAAGAAAAAAACTAAAAGAAGTTAACAAAATAAAAAGAAATGGAATGCAAAAGAGAAAAGCAGCAGGGAAATGATTGCTTGCACATGCGAAGACACCTGCATTTTGTAGGTGGAGACTTGCAACTCATAGGTGGAGACTTGCGACAAGCATGTGAGGCCCATGTATGGAGTAGAAAGCTGGAAACATTATTTGCCCACCTGGGATTGCACATGTGTTTTGCAAATGGAGACCTACGGCAGGTTAACATCTGCATCCCGCACATGCCTCACAATGCCTCATTCCATATTTAATAGGCTTCGAACCAGACTTAGGCCTCATTTGATCCATTTCAAAGTCTAACGAGTACTCAGACTTCCCCTAAAGACTAATCAACATGCTCAAGATCACACAATGACCATTTAACAAACACTCAATGACTTCTCTGAAGAAGGATATTACCCCATCTATCATCGGGAAACGTCGAGTTACAAGATCTATCACTCAAATTACTTCCACAAGCATAAAACACACCATGTACAATCACAACAAATGAAGTCCCTCACTCACAGGTATAGAAAAATATAAAACATGGGACTGAACAAGTAAGACTCTCGCCCTCACAAGGAAGTTTCAAATACCGCACATCGGATACCATAGGCATGCCCTTATTTTCTCTACTTCGGCTCTTCAGATGGTCAGGCTAGGATCACTATAGGACTTGATTTGGCTTGTAATGTAGGCTTTCAGGCTGGGCATGGTATATATGGAATCTTTTTAGTGACTAAACCCTCCTTGGCACTACATACACGTGGCTCCACCTTTTTCACTTTTTTTACCCTTTTTGCTTTTTCAATTTTTTATCACTTTTCACCATTTTTATGCAATTATATGGGTGTGGTGTGTTTTCAAATTTCCATTCATTTTTCTCTTTTTGTATCTTCTTTTCAATTTTTTCTTTTTCTTTTTATTTTGTCTTGTCACACCATATCTCATTTTTAACCCTTTTTCTTTTATCTTCCTTTTTCACCTCCCCAAGATCTATGCACCCCTACTCTAGCCACCCTTAACTTAGGCATTTTGCCTATGTTGAGGTTCACAATGTCCAAGAAGGGACCAGGACCAAAACAAGTTCATTATAAAAAATGAGTATGGTTAATCAGTTAATCAAAGTTCATTTAAGGCTCAAAATTAGGATAAAGGGAATTATATTATTCTGGTAGGGTAATTTAAGATAAAAATGGGATAAAATGGCCTATAATCTTTTCCTAACCAACCATCCTAAAACCTATGTAAAGACCAACAAGGAAAGTTCTAGATCTTCTACGCAGTATTGAACTAGGTATAGACCTCACTCACTTATGCTACATGCTTTGCATTCATTCTACCTGTCCAATTTAAGCAATGCTAATAAGAACTACTCATGCTAATACACTAAATTAAACAAAAAGATCCACAGAAATCATGCTTGCAATCAACAAAATAAATAGCTAACACTCAAAATTTTTAAACAAGGTCAATTTTGAAAAAACTTCAAAACTAGTGCAATTTATTGGCTAAGTACTCCTAGGATACTTTCTAATTAAACAAAAACACAAAAATATAATAAAATCCTAAACATGCCAGTTCTACTAGATAGCATGCCCGAGGGAAAAGAAACATAACAAGAAAAACCCTCGGAAAAATTAAAAAATGCAAGTCACCCCCTCCATTTTTAAAAAGTGGCTACTCAGACATCACTTTCCATAAGTTTCCTCCCATGCAGTGCCAAATTTAACATTGCGATACTATGTAACTTTCATGATTCTTTAGGCATCATCAAGGTACACCAGCTCAATTCCTCTTATTTCCACAATGTCTACCAGATATAGCTTTATCATTTGCCCGTTCACCTTGAACCTTTTTCCATCTTTATTCTCAAGCTCCACTACACCATATGGGGAAACATTCACCACTCTATATGGTCCCATCCACCTTGATTTTAATTTTTTGGGATGCAAATGGAGCCTTAAGTTGAATAGTAGGACCAAATCACTAGCATTGAACTCTCTCTTTACAATATTCTTATCATGATAGATCTTTATTCTTTCTTTATAAATGTCCGCACTCTCATAACCTCAAAATCAGAATTCATCTAACTCATTGAGCTAGTAAAGTCTCAACTTGGTTGTTTCATTCTAATTTAAGTTCAGCTTTTTTAGAGCCTATAATGCCTTATGCTCTAACTCAACCGGCAGATGACATGACTTGCCATAGACAAGCTGATATGGAGATGAACCAATGGGGATCTTGTAAGTTGTTTGATAGGCCTACAACACATCATCAAGCTTCCTAGACCAATCTGTCCAATTAGCATTCACTATTTTGGCCAGAATGGTCTTTATCTCTCTATTTGAAACTTCCACCAGCCCACTTCACTAAGGATGGTAAGGTGTTGCCACCTTACTCTTGACGCCATATTTCTCCAACAGGGTTCTAAAGAGGCGGTTACAAATGTGTGATCCACTATCAATGATGATTGCTCTGGAAGTACCAAACCTAGCGAATATGTGCTTCCGAAGAAATGATGTGACACTTTTTCCTTCATTGTTCAGTAGTGCAATAGCCTCCACCGATTTAGAGACGTAATCCACCACCACCAAGATGTATTTCATCCCATATGAGCTAACAAATGGGCCCATAAAGTCAATACCCCATACATCAAATAACTTAACTTCAAGGATAAGGGGCAATGGTAACTCATGCTTGCAAGTAATGCCTCCCTGTCTTTGGCACTGATCACATGCCTTGGCATAATCTTAGACATCTTGGTGAATAGAGGGCCAGTAATACCCGCATTGCAAGATTTTATGTGCAGTTCGGGTACCACTATGATGACCTTCAACTGGGATGAGTGTTAAGCCTCCAAAATGTCAACATTTCTACCTCTAGCACACACCTTCGAATAATCCCATACGCACAAATATGAAATAATTATGGTTCATCACAATAGTATCTTCGAGCATCGAATAAGAACTTCTTCCTCTGTTGGGGAGTCATATCTGCTGGGATTATATTGCTGACTAAATAATTTGTAAAGTCGACGAACTAGGGAATCAAGTCATGAGATGCAGCTAATACCTATTCATCTAGGAAGGCATCATCGATACCAATCTCCTCTTTTGCTCTAGCCTAAGATTCCAGTCTAGATAGATTGTCAGCTACCTAATTTTTAGTTCCTTTCTGATCTATAACCTCAAACTTGAATTATTGGAGAAACAACACCCATCTAATTAACCTAGGTTTAGCACCCTATTTAGATATTAAGTACCTCAAAGCAGCGTGGTCTGTACGAAAGATCACCTTAGTTCCAAGAAAGTAAGCTCGAAACTTCTCGAATGCAAGACCACTACTAGCAGCTCCTATTCCATGACAGTGTAGTTCTTTTGGGTTGTGTTGAGTGTTTTACTAGCATAATAGATAGGATGAAAAATATTCTCTCCGTTAGCCTAAGACAGTACCAAGAGAGATACCACTAGCGTCACACATTACCTCAAATAGAAGAGACCAATCTGGATCTTTAATAATAGGAGCGCTAGTGAGTTTCTCTTTCAAGAACTCAAAGGCCTTCAGACATGCCTGATCAAATGCGAACTTCACCTCCTTCTCAAGCAATTTGCATAATGGTTGTGCAATCTTTGAAAATTCCTTGATGAACCTTCTATAGAATCCTACATGGCCTAAAAAGCTTCTAACCCCTTTTACAGAAATAGGTGGTGGAAATCCTGCTATAACTTTAATTTTCACCTTGTCCACCTCAATAACTTTTCCAGAGATTTTGTGACCCAGCACTATTCCTTTCTTGAACATGAAATGGCATTTTTCCCAATTGAGGACCCAATTAGTTTCTTCGCATCTATTCAACACTTTGCCCAAATTCTTAAGGCAAGATTTGAATGAGTCACCCACAATTGAGAACTCGTCCATGAAGACCTTAATGGTATCCTCCACCATATTTGAGAATATCAATATCATACAATGCTGGAATGTGGCTGGTGCATTGCATAACCCAAATGACATTCTCCTGAAAGCGAATGTTCCATAAGGGTAAGTGAAAGTGGTCTTCCAGGGATATAGTGATCTAATTGTACCCTAAATAGCCATCAAGAAAATAATACAAGCCTCTACTTGCCAACGTGTCAAGCATCTGATCCATGAATGGCATCGGAAAGTGGTCTTTCTGGGTCCAATGGTTGAGCTTTCTGTAATCTGTGTACACACGCCATCCTCTGACTAGTCTTTTTGGTATCAGCTAATTCTTCTCATTGGGTACCACTGTGATCACACCTTTATTTAACAAACACTATACCGAACTTACCCAATTACTATCCGCAATACGTAAACTACACCAACGTCTAGCCACTTGATAATCTCCTTTTACACTACTTTTTGCATTGGTGGGTTTAGGCATTGTTGATGCTCTATACTTGGTGTGTAATTTGGATCAAGCTAGATTTTATGTGTACATATGCCTAGAGGGATCCCAATGATGTCATCTATGGTCTAGCCAATTGCCTTTTTGTGCCTTTTTAATACTATGACCAAAGCTTCTACTTTCCAGTCTATCAAGTTGGCTGCAATAATCACTGGAAAAGTGTTGTCTTCACCCAAGAATGTGTATTTGAGGTGGGGAGGTACTGCCTTCAGTTTCAGGACTGGTGGTTCCTCCGCTGATGGCTTTGCTGGTAGAGCCGCATGGTTCTTCAAGTCAAGGTCTAACTTCTTTGTTTTGAAGTTGTATGACCTTATTCCTTCTACTGCATTTACCGAATTCGTGTACCCCGGTACTCCATCTCCTTCATAGTTCATCAGACGGTCGCTAGTGTGTCACCATTTAGTATCTCTCCCATAGGCACTAGCAGCCTCTCGTTTTCCATTTGAATGTTGGCAAAGGTAGCTTCCTTGGTGTTAGCTTGAATAAATCACAGAAGACAAACAATGAAAAAGTAAAAAGTGAAATAACACCCAAAAGATAAATACAAGTAATTAATCTAATCTTAGTCGTATTCCCTAGCAACGGCGCCACTTTTTGATAACGCTCAAACTCACACTTCCTAACAAAGTATGAAGCAGATGTTGTCAATAAATAACCCAACAAAGAGGTTGGGTTCGAACACATAGGGAATAAGGTAAGATCTAGACTAATGCTGGTACTTAAACTTTTTGGTAAGTTATCTCCAAATTGGGAGGGGGGTTAAAGAAAAACAATAATAAAACAATATCATAATTATGGTTGTTATCAAGATTTGCAAATAACTAGGATATGTGTTCCCCATGGGTTCATAACTACTTCAGGTATATACACGTGATTAATTTCAATGCTTACTTGTAGAATTGATAAGTAAGGTTCATCCAAACGACTGGTTTGTCCCTATTGGATGACTATACTCAATCATCAGGTTAGGTCTCACGAGCAATTTCAAACTAACCATTATTAATTTTCCCAAAGTAACTTTCCTGCGACCGCAACTCAAGTCATACAATGATCATAAAAATCAAGGCTTTGTTGCAATTCTCTTTTCCTAGTCCCTACTTCTCTAGGTTCAAGCAACAAAAGAATTCGGACAAGTCCTAACATTGTTAAGAAACATTAAATATGAAGAGAATACAATACAAGCGTTTAACATTGGTTTTAAATCACTTTGTGTAACCCTATTACATTAATCCACCATGGTTCCTACAACCCTAGTTGTGGAGGTTTTATCCTCTCATGATTGTAAGATTATAACTAGAATTCAAAGACAAACACATAATTAAATACTTACAACAATAATTAGAAGAAAACCTTCTTTGAATATTGATGAACAAAATCAAGAACAATTGATAAAATCAAGTGTTGATCCTAAGAATTTTTCTCCAAAACTTGATAATAATTCACAAATTAACTTCTATCAATGTAATCACACGTCTACTACTCTCCCAATATTCTTCTCTACTAAAACAAAACATAAAAGGTATTTATACAAACACCAGAAACCTTTTCCTCAGATAACAGGGATATTTCCATATCTAACTCTATCTAATCCTACAACTGGTCATACGACCCATAACGGGATTGTATGGGTCCTACATGCCTCTCGTACATCCCTTGACTACTACAGATTTGACTATGTGTTGGCAACTGGTACGACTCGTACCATGGTCCTATGAGTTATACAATCCATCTGTGGCTTGGCCCTGAGAACTTTGACATCTTCTGAAGTCTTCTACTAGTGTTGTGGTACGTCTGGTACCTTTCTCCTATGACTCATACATTCTTGTTGCATCTAGAGTTCTCTCAAGTCGTTAGAGCTGACCACAACTCGTTGTCTTAGTCCTTCTTAGGCAACTTTTCTGGTTTCTTCTAGATTTTTTGCAAGGTCTGGGTTTGGTCTAGAAAAGTTCAGTGGTGTTACAATATCTCCTCTTTGGGATTATTCGTCCTCGAATGAAGGCTAAAACTGCTAGAAAACTAGAAAAAGAGCTTTAATTCCCAGACTGAGACTATAAGCTAGTTTTTGAAGGAGTAACCGACTCTAAACTAACTTATCCATGCTAATAGAGTTTATGCAACTTAATTGCACATAGAAAATCTAAATAGAGCTGATGAGTATGGAACTGAATAGAGTATTGGGGAGGGATATAGTACCTGATGCTGAAACTGAACTGGAAGGGAATAAGTGAGGGTATCTAGCCATCATGTGTGCTTCTTCTTCCTATATGTCTCCCTCAATTAGCTGGTTCCTCCATAAAACTTTTACTAAAGCGACTTCCTTGTTTCTCAGCTTACGAACCTTATGGTCAAGGATCTGAACTGAGACCTCTTCGTGACTATCTTTCACTCCCACACTGTCTAGCGGCACAACTGAAGTTGGATCACCGATGAACTTCTTCAATAGTGACACATGGAAGACTGGGTGCACAGTTGCTAACTCTGGAGGTAATTCTAGCTCATATGCCACACTGCCAATTTGCTTCAGGATTCTGTAAGGTCCCACATATCCCAGAAAGAGTTTTCCTTTCTTCCCAAACCTCACACACCTTTCATGGGTGAAATTTTCAGGATAAACCTAATTGTGCACTACGAAATCTAACTTTCTTCTCCTCACATCAGCATAGGATTTCTATCGGCTTTGTGCTATTTTCAACCTCTCTCTGATAAGTAGCACCTTCTGCATAGCTTTATGAACTGAGTATGTCCCTATCAGGGTAGCTTCACCAACCTCAAACCAACCTATAGGAGACCTACACCTCCTACCATATAATGCCTCATTTGGGGCCATCTAGATAATGGAGTGGTAGTTGTTGTATGCAAACTCGATGAGAGGTAGGAGATCATCCCAACTGCCCTTGAAATCGATCACACACGCTCTCAGCATATCTTCCAAGGTCTGGATAGTCTGCTCAGCTTGTTCATTTGTCTGCGAGTGAAAAGCTGTGTTGAGCTTGACCTGGATACCGAGTCCTTTCTAAAATGAATTCCAGAAATACGAGGTTAACTGGGTACCTCTATCTCAAATAATGGAAAAGGGCACCCCATGCAACTGACCAACTCCCGGATATATAGCCTAGCATAATCCTTAGCTTATTCTGTAGTTTTAATTAGCAGGAAATGTGCCGACTTAGTCATCTGGTCTACTATTACCCAAATTGAATCATGTTGTCGACGAGTATGAGGTAGACTTGTAATAAAGTCTATATTCACTTCTTCAAACTTCCATATGGGTATATTGATATCTTGAGTCATACCCCCAGGTCTATGATATTCTACCTTAACCTGCTGGCAGTTCGGGCACTTAACCACAAATTCTGTTGTGTCTCTTTTCATGAAGTTCCACCAGTAAATATCCCGTAGATCACATTACATCTTAGTGGCACCTGAGTGGATACAATATCTCGAACTCTATGCTTCAGCCAGTATCTACTCTCTCAAGTCACCTACATTCGATACACATAGTCTACCCTGGTAACGGAGTACACCATCTCCCCCTTCGGAGAAAGCCTCCACTTCTTTTCTGAGAACAGCTTCCTTTAGCTTAAGCAATATGGGATCTTCATCCTGCCTTGACTTAACTTCAACGACTAATGAGGAATCCGATCCACTTTGCACCACTACTCCGCCCTCAGCCGAATCAATCAACTATACTCCCAATTGAGATAAACTGTGAATATCCTTTGCTAGTTCTTTTCTACTCTCTTCAACATGAGCCACGCTCCCCATAGATATCCTGCTTAGGGCATCAGCCACCACATTAGCTTTGCCTAGGTGGTACATCACACTAATGTCGTAATCCTTCAATAGCTCAAACAATCTTCTTTGATGAAGATTGAAGTATTACTAACTAAATACATACTGAAGGCTCTTGTGATCGGTGAAAACATCCACATGAGCCCCGTAAAGGTAGTGCCTCAATATTTTCAACGCAAACACCACTGCTGCCAACTCAAGGTCATGAGTCAGATAGTTCTTTTCATGATCCTTGAGTTGTTTGGAGGTAGAAGTTATCACATTACCCCATGCATCATAACACAATCGAGTCCAACTACGGAAGCGTCACAGTACACTACGAACCCATCTGTTGCTTCCACTAAGGTTAACACTAGAGTGGTAGTGTGTCGAGTCTTCAACTCCTGGAAACTCTTCTCACACGTATATGAACATTGAAATTTCACCTTTTTCTGAGTCAACCTAGTCAGAGGAGATGCAATAGAGGACAAACCTTCCAAAAAATGTCTGTAATAATCAGCTAGACCCATGAAACTTCCGATTTCGGTTTGGGAAGTAGGTCTTTCCCAGTCTTTCACTTCTGCTATCTTTTGAGGATCTACCTATATATCCTCACCTGGGACCATGTGACCAAAGAAAGTCATAGACTTCAACCAGAATTCACATTTTCTAAACTTAACAATCAACTAGCGGTCTCTGAGCGAATGTAGCACTATCCTCAGATGGTTAGCAAGTTCTTCCTTACTTTAGGAGTATACCAGAATGTCATCAATGAATACAATAATGAAGATATCTAGATACGGCTTGAAAACCCTGTTGATCAAGTCCATGAAAGCTATGGGGGCATTAGGTAGTCCAAAGGATAGAACCACGAATTCGTTGTGACCATATTGAGTTCTGAAGGCTGTTTTCGATATGTCACATTCTCTGAACCTTAGCTGATGGTACCTCGACCTGAGATCTACCTTGGATAAACAACTGGCTCCTTGAGTTGATCGAACAAGTCATCAATCCTAGGTAGGGGATACCTATTCTTAACTGTGACCTTATTCAACTAACGGTAGTCGATACACATTTTGAGGGTATCGTCTTTATTTCACACAAATAATACTGGAGCACCCCATGGAGAGATACTGGGCCTGATGAAACCTTTATCGAGGAGGTCTTTTAGTTGTTCCTTCAACTCATAAAAATGGTTTTGGCGTTGGCCGCCATCCGTACCTGAAGTGTTGGCCTGTTGAGCTAGTTGGCTTGCTGGAGCTTCTGAAGTGGTGGATTGAGATCTTCCCCATCCTACTGACGGGCATTCTCTGAGCCGGTGACCTAGTTGTCCATACCCAAAGCAACCCTCTCGGCCTTGAAGGCATTCCCCTAGATGGTTTTTTCCACACGTAGTGCAAGCTGGGTAGCTGTTGCCAGCACTGTGACTCTGGGACTGTGAGGCAGATGCTTCATGTTCGGCTGTCTGGATGACTACATGCAAGTGCACGTGGTCGAACAAGTAGTAAGTGGCTCAGGTAAGCCAAGTATCGATCCCACAGGGACTGGACTACGGGGCAAAATCTACTCAAGTGTCAAT
>JACEIK010008913.1:21152-43528 GCA_018107945.1 Datura stramonium
AAATGAGTGTCCTTTATCATTCGGGCAAGGCCAATGTAGCCAGGGTAAAATAAAACTATCTCCAGCCGGTGTGCCATATCAGGGTAAAATAAAAATATCTCCAACTGGTGTTTCATACCAGGGTAAAATAAAAATAAAAATATCTCCATCCGGTGTGCCACACCGGGGTAAAATATAAATAATTCTCAATCATAATCATAAATGAGGCTGATATGGCTTACTGAGTCAATTTAACACATATGCATATAAATGACAAATGTTAAATAGGTGGCCGGAATAGGCCTCTTTCATAACACATAAAGGCAAGTGAGCACACATATCATATAAAGCTAGAAAATATGCATATATATCACGTAAAGCTATCAAATTATATATAAACATATCGACTCAGTTACTCGAAGGACCTTCAAGAGGTTTAAATAACATAAGAACTTTTGTAGGCTCACAAACATTGTCCTACAAATAATCCTACCAATATAACTTATTGCTTGGATAGAAACACATAGATCTCATTTCTATACAATTCTTTAACATCTGGGAACGGAAAATACATACTGCCCACCAGGTGGTCCCTTTACCTATATTGACAACTATACATTGGAATTTCATTGCCAAACTTATCACGTCGATAAGCACATACAGTTCTCAATTCATTTGTCTTATTTGTAGGAAAATATGAGACTTATAAATTGGAGCTTGGAGTTATTTTTTATAATGCTTAACATATACATTGAGCTGAGAGCTGAATTACAGACATACAATATATGAGACTTCTGTATAACGTATAAACCCGTATTTAGTCAACTGAGTGACCTCCAGCAGACTTCTTGGGATTAGAAGTTCGAAGCTTAATTGATCATTATCATAGCTTGTGCTTATACTTACTTATACATTAGGAATGTTGGTACGTGGGAGAATCTCTCCTCTAAATTTAGGAAATTCAAATGGTAACTCAACGAGAGCTAAATATATGTATGACTTGAATATAACTGAAAGAACTCAACTGTTTGTTATGATATGAAGACCATATATATTAAGACTTCTTATTGGACAGACTTATAAAGACTTGAGTTCTTAGACTTTTAGGCAACTTCAAATACGTGACCGAGACACTAGCATGATTCTTGGAATATGATCTCTTGAAAACTTCTTAGATTAGCATAACACACTTCAACATAACTTAGTGACTGGAAGACATTACTTAAGAATCTGAGATTTGGATTATTTCAATTTGAGAATTCATAAGAAACTCTCCATGTGCTACCTTATAGGTGAATAAAGACTTATAACTGTAATTAGGACGACGCTGGATTGACTTACACAACTTTGTAATTAACCGAGGAGCTTAAGAAAGCTTACATAATTATAAATGTCTTAGAATCTCCTAGGATTACCCTTTTCAGAAATGGAAGATAATTTCAACACTTAGAATCGATAACTTAACATAATCGTTTAGGGGTATAGCAGAGAACTTCTCTTTAAATTAAGTTACTATTTTACAAAAGTTAAACTCTAACTGATTCATAGAAGGTCATCACATAATATTCATTATATAATTACCACATAATGTATTAATATCACTTATTTTACTTAATGCCTTGGCGACTCTCAGGAGGTTCAGATAGCACAAGAGTTCCTGGAAATTTACGGCAACATTCTAAAGACAATTCTTGTTGCCCTAGCGTGTAACTTGAATGTAATCATAAGCGTAAATATATATTTATTTTCGTATAACCTGATAACATTAAATATTGTGTATAACCTTCCCATAAAGATGGTTTTATAGAAATATCAATAATTTACTCATTCGAATTCTATCTTTCAAGTTCAACGTATCGGTTGGTTCGAAAACTCGTTAACTAGTCGGTTAGCTAAAGGGAGAAAAATAAAGTAATCTCCTCTTGGACTTATATAACTTAGAACATGTTCATAAGAGGGTGGATAACTATTTTAAGGAATTTCCAATTCGTTATTCTCATTTACGCTTATCTAGCTTAAAATTATTTTCTAGCGTTAAGTTCATTCGCATGTCGTCATCTTGCCATTTTTTTCCAACTTCACTTAGAAACTAGAATTTTGAACACATTTGATATCACATTCATGACATAATATAAAGTACCAGATCACGGTGGCCATGCTGAGGGGACTTCAGACTTGATTTACAACTACGACAATAATCGTAAACAATACCCCTTTCACTTCACGTTCATTCACTTCAAGCATATTTAACTCTTCAATGTTTCAATGAATTATTTATAATACTTTGGGAAGAATTATGAATGCCTCAATATGAACTCAAAACATAGGAACATTGGCCCGATCAACAACAAGATTTCATGCTTGGAAAATAAGAACAGGGACGCCTTTACATACCTCGCTTCGTCGCGTCTTTATAGCCAATTTCTTGTGCTTGATAGCAACTCCGACACCTTCAACTTCCTTAATTACACTTCATGGAATGAGGACTGGTTTATGCCAAGTTCAAAGTCACAATTCATGTCCCAAAACGTACAACCAAACAGGCACATCACAAAATACTTTTCAGCAATTCTAAATACCTTAGGCGTCTTAAACTTCAGGCAATTCTAGAGAGTTTCGCTTAACTAGTTTTGGTGTTTAACTTCCACAAAAGTGTGGTGTATTCCTTCAAACTTTTGGATAAATTCCAGCATATATATAGCTGTAACAACCTCCCAAAAATGGGCAGCAACCTCAGTCAAATATCATATAAAACACATATCGACTTCATTTCATTTCCTTACTTTAGCTTGCAAATTTGAGCGGATAAACCAAGTAGGAACACTTAACTTTCACTTGTGTGTAACCCCTGCCTATATGGAGTTCCTCTTCAACCAGATACTATTCCAAAAATGTAGCAACCATGCTGCCAAAACACAGCAACAAGACACCCCTAAGAAACACATAAGTTCCAACTTCACTACCAACATAACTTATTAATTCATGAGAATTTAAGGAGGAAAAACACCTACCTCCTTTAGCACTCAAATCTCACCAAGATGGAGGTAGAACTTCACCTCCCTACTACACAAAAACACAGCAGCTTGGCAGCCAAAAACGCAGCAACTAGATGATTAGTATCTCGCGGCATAAGAAACCCTTTCCAAGCTTGGACTATAAGGAAATTTGACATATCCATACAATTTATTACCTGGGATTTGTTTTCACCATTATATATAGCTCTGAATTCTAAAAAAATCAAGTAAAACAGAGTAAAAATGAGCTTTCTAGCTCAAATTTACTTCATATAGGTGGGCTGGCCAAGGCCTGGGTGGTGCCCACATGCGGCGCCCTTGCGACACTCAATGGATGCCTGCTGCCTTCCTGTCTCGGCGCCCGCATGCATGGGCGCTTTCCTAGCCGACAGTAATGTCTTTAAACAAGCATAACTTTTTACTCCGAACTCTGATTGACAAGTGGTTTTTTTTCATTGTAAACTAGACCCAAATACCTTTGATATGATAGGTTATAGGACTTCTGAATCATTATATATTTGGAGAAATGCCAGTTTAAAGTTGACCCTTACTTACAAACTTTACATACTCTTCGCTTTTCCCTTTGCACATGTTTCCCTCCTCACCTATGGCGAACATAAAATAAATAATTCTCTTAATATGACATATAAACATCAAATAATTATCATAAAAAATTTTGGGGTGTGACACCCATGAGTCGTGGCATCAAGATACGACTCGTGGTGGGAGTCGTTGCTTCGGAAGTGAGCAATTTTTCTACTAATTTAATAAGGGTGTTTCCATAATTCTAAGCTCCTAATTCCTAAACTGCATCCTTTTAAGCTCAGTTAGGAGGATTTTAAGATGGTTTAGCCTATTCTAACCTATTCCCTCCCCATGTAGGCAAGTTTAGAGAATTCCAAAGGAGATCAAATCTAGAATTCTTCAAGTTCTTCCCCAAATCTCTTGATATTTTAAGGAAGGGTGCAGAATCAGATTACCCAGGTATGTAGGGTCATAAATGAGATATTCCCTTCACTCTCATGCCTAAATCTGATTTCATGATCATGAATTCAAGTGTTTGATCCTATGGGGTCTTAAGCAAATTCAATGAAATTCTCTATGTTTAATTTATGAGTCTATTCCCTTCATATTTCAAATGATTTTTTAAAATTCATGGGCAGGTTTTATACCTATTTAATTACAATCATGATTTCGAGTTGAAAGAACATGATGCCCAGTTATGCAAGTTTCATGAGAAGCTGAGTTTATGATTTATGCTTCATAGTATGATGAATTTCTAGCATATATGAATGTTTTCAAATTACCCATGAACATATTTATGGTTTTATTAATGATGTCTATTTCATGCAAGCATGACATTAAAATTTAGGCAAGCCCGCTCAAGTTAAGTAAGATTTCATTATTTAGCCTAGGCTAATGAGTTCAGTTATCTCAAGTTTTAGAGTCAAGAATCCCCATATGTTAATATTAAATTTATGTTTTGATCTATGATTATATGAGAGTTATATATGTTTTGGAAGTACTGTCTAGCACCGAGTAGGCTTGGGTTCCCAGGTTCCCCAGTCTCATAAACTACACATCAATGTAGGTATACTCTTAGGCTTCTCAAGAGAGCATTTTCCCAGACCAAGGGCCCACCATGATATCACACCTTACTTAATCCTTCTCCCTAGCAAGGCTTGGGATGGCTCTCCTCCACATGGGCAAGACGTGAGATTATTATGCACTCATACATGGTGATTGTCGATTAAGACAAGTCTCCTATTGTTCCTCATGATTTTAGTAATGCATATACTATAAGATATTATGTCATGTTTTCAGCAGGTTTGATCCAAGGATCACTTTATGAGCTTTTACCTATGATTTCAGATATGGAAAGCCATATGTACTTATTTCGGTTATGTCTATTCATGTTTTCAGATTCCAGCATATAGCCTTTACTCTTAGAGTTTTATGATGTTATAATTTAAGATATGCATGATTTCAGTTTACTTACTTAGCCTATTTTACTTACCATGCATACTCAGTATATTCCAAGTATTGACTGCGTACTTTATGCTATATCATTTCATGATACAGGCTCAGATATTCAGATTTAGTCTCGTCGCTAGCCAATTTCTAGAGTTTTTCCTAGATAGTGTGTTGGTGAGTCCTCGTCCTTTGAAGACTTTCAGTTAGTTGAGTTTATTTCATTTTCTGTTTTAGACTTCTAGTGAGCTAGCTGGGGGTGTTGTCCCATCAGCTCATCATTATGATATAGGCTTATCAGACATAGTTTGTATATCCAGCTTTAAATTTACTGTTTTGAGATTTCCGTTGGACAAAAGTTTATATTATTCAGACTTCCGCTATATCAGAATTTATTCTTCCGCTTTATTTACGTTGAGCTTTTTTTTTCATGTTCATGTAATGGGTTATCTTGGAGCCATTTATGGTTCTAGGTTTCGTGTCTAGTTCGCGGCCTATGTTTGGGTTGTGACAAATTTGGTATCAGATAAAAGGTTTAGTATGTCCTAGGGTGTCTGAGAGCCACGTTAAGTTAGAGTCTTTTTCACGAAAGTGAAGTGTGCCACACCTATGACGAAGAGGCTATGAAACAATTTGGGAAATTTTCCTTTTTTCATGATCTATGTCATGCGATGAAGTATCTCTCTATCCTTCTAACTCGTGCTATACGCTGGCGGGTTAATGGAAGATGAAACAAAAATAGAAATGGCCATGAGAATAGCAATGGAGATGGGCACCGGCAAGCCCCACTAGCCCTAGCGAATCATATGCCCGATCAGGTCTATCATGTCTAGTTTAGGGTAGCTTTTCAGATGATGGCCTAGGCCTTAACCAATTCAAGTTAACCAGCAAGTGGTGGCCCATGTTACCAAAAATAAGAGTGCAGCGACAACTTGAGTTCGGGATTTCCTCAATATGAATCTTCTTGAGTTCCTTGGATTAAGAGTCGACGAGGACCTACATGAGTTCCTGGAGGAGATATAGAAGATCACTCAAATTATGGGGGTTATGGGAGAAGAGAGCACAGACTTAGCCTCCTATTAGCTGAAACGGTTTGCTTATATTTGGTATTGTCTGTGGAGAGATGGTAGAGCAGTGGGCACAGTTCCTATGAGCTGGGATGAGTTCATGACAACTTTCCTAGATAGATTCTTTCTTAAGGAGTTGAGGGAGGTAAAGGTGGCGGAGTTCATCAATTTTAAGCAAAATGATATGATGGTCCAAGAGTATGCTTTAGAGTTTATCCGGCTTTCCAAGTATGCGCTGGAGATGGCAGTAGACCAGAGGGCCCGAATGAATAGATTTGTATATGGAGTGTCCGACTCACTGGTCAAGGAATGTAGGACGGTGATGTTGAATAGTGACTTGGACTTCTCTCTATTGGTCATATACGCCTAATAGATGGAGGCATATCAGTTTAAGGACAAGGAGAGAGAGGCCAAAAGGTCTAAGACGAGTAGTAATGAGTTTTCAAAGCAAAGGCCCAGTGGCGGGTATTGCAGTAGTCTCGTAGAGACCATCAACTCTAGCACCGTCATCAGCCAGCATGCCATCCATGTCTAGGCCTGATTTGAGGGGACGGGCATCAGGCTCTAGAGGTCAGGGGAGTAGGTCATGAGAGCCTAGCCTTCCAGTTTGTAGAAAGTGTGGCAAGAAGCACCCCGGAGAGTGCCTAGTAGGTTTAGGTGCATATTTCGGGTGTAGGAAGCTCGGTCATATGCTCAGAGATTGTCCAGCGGCCAAACAGGGCCATGGTAGAGGTCGATACCTGTAATATCCCAAAACTTTCCTAGACCAAACTCACCTTTGCATGAAAAACCAGAAAGAAAAAGAAAATTTTGTTGCCACAGAACGAGTCGTGGCATGACTCATTCAGTGACTAGATGAGTCTTGGTCAGGCTCATGGCTTAAAATAAGGGATTTTCGTCTAGGAGCCCAGGGTGAAGACTCGTTGGGTCAAGTAACGAGTCACTGTGAAGATTCATCAAGTGGAGGTTCATAGTACATGTTTTAGTGGCAACGACAGACACAACAAGTCATTAGGTCAAGTAACGACTCATTGTGATGGTCGTCGGAAGGATCCTAATAAGCCTTAGCCCCGAGGCAGTGCTGACAACGAGAGAAGCGGATGAGTTATTAGGTCAATTAATGACTCATTATGACCAGTCGTGGGGGTTAAAGGAGAAAATTTTAGTTCAGTGACAACGAAAGACGTCAGGTCACGAGTCTTTAGGTCTCCTGACGACTCTTGAAGTCAGTCGTTGTCCATGCAAGGCAATATTGGAGATTTTCTAGACATGGCCATGACTTGGCACCATGAGTCATTCCCAACCCCACGACCCGTGCAGTGCCTCATGGGGACTGGCAGCAGGTTTCTTCCTACGATGCTCCAAGGGTATTTTCATAACTTCCATGTATTTTTATCCCTAATCTACATCATTTTAGGCATGTTTCAGAGATAATTTAAGGGGTAATCGACTAAGTCCCTCTTATTCCACTTATCTCACAATCTCAGAGCAAAGAAATTCCTATCAGGCATCTCAGAGCTAAAGTAGGGCTTCCTCAATTCTTTAGATTTCTTCAAGCTTCTCTCAAGAACTTTACACCAGGTATGTGGAAATTTAGCAAGGGAATTTTCCTTCCCTTGTGCCCCAAAATCCATCTAAATTTTCTTATCAGTTCTAGGCCCTGATTTTTTCGAATATGAGAAAATTATCAGTCAGATTCCATCTATATCATGTGGAATATTGTTCATGTTAATTGTTATATTTCCACTACCTAGTGATCATGTTGATACTTGTTCCTGTAGAGATGGTTTTAGCCCTAGATCTTCAATACAATAAATAGACTTTTGCATAATTGATTAGTTATTCATGTTTCTTGATTCTATTAGTTATTAATATCAGTTGAATTCTCAGTCAGTTGCAAGGTAGTCCAATTTCAGTCAAAATGTTAGTATCTTTAGTATTTTCAGAAACGTTGGCTGATTAATTTGACTATAGTCGTTTCTTGAGGTGTCAGTAATGCCTCCCATATATCAGTTATCAAAGTCAGTTATCAGTTATCAGTTTGTTCTTTAGACAGTTACGCTTCCAGATAAGTAGCTCTGACTAGTCTTAGAATACCAGTTACGGTATTCGGTCCAATAAGACTCTCAAGGTATTTCCAGATAAGTGTCCCTGACTTGGTCTTGGTCCCCAGCTTCGAGCTATCAGCTTAGTAGACAAATTAGGTTTATCCAGTGGGAGTAGTACTTAGCACCGAGTGGACCGAGGTTTAGCGCACCCAGGTTCCCAAAACTACATTGCCACCATAGGTTACTTAGCCCATCAAGTCCCAGATCTAATTATCAAGTTCATGCCTTTATACCATGGAAAGGTATATTGGGTCCTATCGATGAGGCGTATACATTGAACTCAATGTTTAGCTCATGTGGTTATATTTCGGTTATAGACTCTCCCACTATTCATACAATTTCAGTTTAGCTTAGTTCAGTTTAGCTCAGATTAGTCTCTCAGATTCAGGAAATGTCTGTGACCATCAGTCAAGGTCCCTATTGAACATATAAATTATACTTCAGTTGTATCAATTTTCAGTATTTCAGTTAATCATTACATGTCACTACAGTTCAATTACCTGTTCTTTCATGCTTATTATATCTCTCACTTACACAGTACATTCGAAGTACTGACGCATACCTTTTATGTTGTATCGTATCATGATACAGGTGTAGGTTCTCATTCCCAACATCGTCAGTAGTTTCCCTCAGATGATACCAGCACCAACATTGGTGAGTCCTCATCTCTCGAGGACAACATTTATTTTCAGTTAGTTAATTTTAGTTAGACTTTAGAATTAGTTGGGGGCTTTTCACAACAACTCATTATTTAATAGTTTGATTTTAGACATAAACTCAAATATTCAGTATTGTTTTTTAGATGTATGGACTTTTGTCAAATCAGTTTTTCTTATATGATCTTATTTATTTAAAGCTTTCGCTTATGTTTACTCAGTTTACTAGTGTTATGATAGACCATGGGTTGGCTTAGGGTTACTTGTGACTCCAACTGTTGTGTCTCTTCTAGGGTATAGACTCGGGTCGTGAAAAATATGGTATTAGAGCACTAGGTTTAGTGTATCCTAGGATGTATAAAAGTCGCGTCAAATAGAGTCCTTTTCATTGGTGTGAAGCGCGCCACACTTATGACAGGGAGGCCACGAGATGTTTTAGGAAAACTCCCTTTTTTCATACTTGTTATCGTGTGTTGAAGTCAATTCCAGAAACGTTTTCCTAACTCGTGCTCTATTCCATTTCAGTGAAACTATGCCTCCAAGACGAGGAAATGGAAGAAGGGCTGGCAATGCTGACTGGCCTGCCCGACTAGCTCCAGCTTCCCTCAGAACCATCAAGTGTCCTCAACACAATTCAGAGCGACAATCCAGCTACTGGCTCAAACAGTGACTAACCAAGTGAAAAAGCAGGTGGTTCCAGTGAACACAAATGGGTCCGCCGCAGCTGATAGGGTTTGAGACTTCACCCAAATGAACCATCTATCTTTTCATGGATCCAAGGTGGGAGAGGACCTGCAGGAGTTTGAAGATGAGGTGTAGAAGATAAGTCAGATTATGGGTGTTAGTTCTATGGAGAGTGTTGATCTGGCTTCCTACCATTTGAAAGGAGTGGCTCAGATTTGGTATGATTAGTGGAAGGAAAGGAGACTAGTAGGAGCGGAACCGGTAGAGTGGTAAGAGTTCACCACAACATTCCTAGATAGATTCTTTCCTCGAGAGTTGAGGTAGGCTAATGTCACAGAGTTCATGAACTTAAAATATGGTAACAGGCCGTGGAGGAATATGCATTGGAGTTCACGCGGTTGTCAAGGTATGCTCCAAAAATGGTAGTCGAGCCAAGGGCTCGCATGCTTAAATTCATCAACGAGGTATCAAACTTGGTACTTAAGGAGTGCAGGACCGCGATGCTCATAAAGGATATTGACCTCTCTAGCCTCATCGTTCATGCCCAGCAGATTGAGGCTGAAAAGTTGAAGGATTTGGAGTGGGAGAACAAGGGGGCTAGAACTAGTCAATCAAATTGTGGCCACCAAAGGTCTGGCGGTAGTAGCCTCCCTCAACAGTAGAACCAGAGGACTCCAATACCCACCTCAACTAGCGCCCCTACTTTTCGATCCCACAAGGATTGGAAGGATGGAGAATCTAGCTCTCAGTCCCAGATTTATAGTGCCAGCAGCCCTTGTCCATCTTTCCCTAAGTGTGGCAAGAACCATCCAGGTGAATGCCTTCTGGGCAAAAAGGGTTTCTTTGGATGCGGACAACTAGGTTATAGGATAAAGGAATGTCCGTTAGTAGGACGGGGGAGATCACAGTCTGCCACTTAAGCAGCTCCAGTAGGTCATCAAGCTTAATAGGGTAATACTTTAGGTATGGATGATAGTCAGTGCAAAAACTGCTTTTATTCTTTATCCTCTTGTCGGGATTAGGAGAGCTTACCTGACGTGGTAACGGGAATGTTACGTCTCTTCCATCTAGATGTGTATGCTCTACTAGATCAAGGAGTCACACTATCATTCGTGACTCCCTATGTAGCTTTCAGTTTGAAATCAGTCCTGAAGTCCTCTCAGAACCATTCTCAGTCTATACCCTAGTTGGTGAGTCAGTTAGAGCCAATCGGGTATATAGAAACTACCTAGTCTCAGTATTGAGTAAAGTCATTCCTGCTGATCTAGTAGAGTTAGACATGGTCGATTTCGTTCATTCTTGGCATGGATTGGCTACACTCTGGTTATGCCTCAGTCGACTGCAGAACTAGAGTCGTCAAATTTTAGTTCCCAAATGAGCCAGTTTTAGAATGGATGGGTAGTAGTTCAGCGCCTAAGGGAGGTTTATTTCCTACCTTAAGGAAAGGAAGTTCATTTATAAAAGGTGTATCTATCACCTAGTTCGGGTCAAAGATTCCAGCTCCAAAACCTCAATTATCCAGTCAGTTCCAGTTGTTAGCGAATTCCCTAATGTGTTTGCTGAAGATCTTCCCAAAGTCCCTCCTGAGCGAGAAATAGACTTCGGCATAGACCTTGAGAACACTCAGCCCATCTCTATTCCTTCTTACAGAATGGCTCTAGCTGAGCTTAAGGAGTTGAAGGAACAACTAAAAGACCTACATAATGAGGGTTTTATCAGGCCCAGCATCTCTCCATGGGGTGCTCCAGTGTTGTTCATGGGAAAGAAAGACGGTACTCTCAGAATGTGTATCGACTACCATAAACTAAACAAAGTTACAGTTAATAACAAGCATCTCCTACTCAGGATTGACGAATTGTTCGATCATCTTCAAGGAGCCAATGATTTTTCTAAGGTAGATCTCCTATCGGGGTACCACAAGTTTAGAGTCAGAGAATGTGACATACCAAAAACAACCTTCATAACTCGGTATGGTCAGTATGAATTCGAGGTTATGTCATTTGATTAAATAATGCCCCTGCAGCTTTCATGTACCTGATGAATAGGGTTTTTGAAGTAGTATCTAGACATGTTGGTCATTATATTCATTGATGACTTTCTGGTATACTCCAGAAACGAAGAAGAACATGTTAACCATTTGAGTATAGTGCTACAGATGCTCAGAGACCGCAAGTTGTTAACTAAATTCAGTAAATGTGAATTCTAATTAAAGTTTGTGACTTTCCTTATTCACATGGTCTCAGGTAATGGTATTCAGGTGGATCCTCAAAAGATAGAAGCGGCAAAAGACTGGTCAAGTCCTACTTCCCCAACTGATATCAGAAGTTTCCTAGGTCTAGTTGGTTATTACCGACCTTTTGTAGAAGGATTTTACTCTATTGCATCTCCTCTGACTAAGTTAACTCATAAAAAGGTGAAGTTTCAATGGTCAGATGCGTGTGAGAAGAGTTTCTAGGAGTTGAATACTCAACTCACTACCGCTCCAGTGCTAACCTTACCAGAAGGAACAGATGGATTTATGGTATATTGTGACGCTTATAGAGTTGGACGCTGTGGAGTTCTAATGCAGTGGGGTAAGGTAATAGCTTACGCCTCCAGATAGCTTAAGGTTCATAAGAAGAACTATCCAACTATAGATCTCGAGTTGGCGGCAGTGGTGTTTGCTTTGAAGATATAGAGGCATTATCATTATGGGGCTCACGTGGATGTTTTCACGGATCACAAGAGCCTTCAGTATGTGTTCAGTCAGAAAGACTTGAATCTTCGTCAGAGAAGGTGGTCGGAACATTGGAGTTCTATACCACCCAGGCAAGGCCAATGTGGTGGCTGATGCGCTAAGAAGAATGTCTATGACGAGCGTTTCTCATGTTGAAGAGTGCAGAAAAGAACTTGCAAAGGACATTCACAGGTTAGCTCAGTTGGATGTGAAATTGGCCGATTTAGTTAAGGGCAGAGTAGTACTTTAGAGTGGGGTCAAATTCCTTGTTAGTTGTTGAAGTTAAGTCAAAGCAAGATGAAGATCCTATACTACTTAAGCTAAAAGAAGTAGTTCTTAGAAAAAAAGTGGAGGCTTGCTCCAAAGGGGGAGATGATGTGCTTCGTTACCAGGGCAGACTATGTGTGCCAGATGTATGTGACTTGAGACAATAGATACTGGCACAAGCACACAGTTCTGGATATTCTATCCACCCAGGTTCCACTAAGATGCACCGTGATCTACAGGATATTTACTTGTTGAACAACATGGAAAGAGACATTGCGGAATTTGTGGCTAAGTGCCCGAACTGCCAGCAGTTCAAGTGGAACATCAGAGACCTGGAGATGTGACTTAGGATATCAGCACACCCACATGGAAGTGGGAAGAAGTTAATATGGACTTTATTATAGGCCTACCTCATACTCGCTGGCAACATGACTCAATTTGGGTGATAGTGGAGCGGATGACCAAGTCAGCACATTTCCTCCTAGTTAAAACTATAGACTCAGCTGAGGATTATGCTAGGCTATACATCCGAGAGTTAGTCAGACTGCATGGGGTTTCCTTGTGCATTATTTCGAATTGAGGTACCCAGTTCACCTTGCTTTTTTGGAAGTCATTTCAAAAAGGATTCGGTACTCAGGTAAAGCTCAACATAAATTTTCACCCTCAGACAGATGGACAAGCTGAGCAGATATTCAGACTTTAGAATATATGCTAAGAGGTTTTGTGATTGACTTCAAGGGCTATTGGGAAGATCATCTACCTTTCATCGAGTTTTCAGACAACAATAGCTACCACTCCAGTATTCAGATGGCACTGTTTGAGGCATTATATGGTAGGAGGTGTAGGTCTCCAATAGGGTGGTTTGAATATGGTGAAGCTACCTTGATAGGACCAGAGTTAGTCCATGAAGCTATGTAGAAAGTGCAACTTACTAGGGAAATGTTGAAAAAAGCTCATAACTGATAGAAATCTTATGCTGATATGAGAAGAAAAGAGTTAGAATTTGTTGTATATGATTGGTTTTGCCTGAAAATTTCACCTATAAAAAGGGTGATAAGATTTGGAAAGGAAGGGAAACTCAGTTTGAGGTATGTAGGACTCTGCAGGATTCTGAGGCGAATTGGCAATGTGGCCTATGAGTTAGAATTAGCTTCGGAGGTAGCATCTATGCACCTAGTCTTCCATGTGTCACTGTTGAAGAAGTGCATTGGTGATCCGAGCTCAATAGTGCCATTAGACAGTGAGGGAGTGAAGGATAGCCTCTCTTATGAAGAAGTCCCAGTTCAGATCCTAGACCATCAGGTCCATAAGCTGAGGAACAAGGAAACTGCTTCAGTGAAAGTCTTGTGGAGGAACCAGCTAGTTGAGGGAGCGACATGGGAGGCAGAAGTAGACATAATGGCCAAATACCCTCATTTATTCCCTTCCGATTCAGTTTCAGCATCAGGTATTAAATTCTTCCTCAATACTCTATTCATATCCGTACTCATCCACTCTATTTAGATTTTCAATATTCATCCTAGTTACATAAACTTAGTTAGCATGGTTAAATTAGTTGGGAGTCAGTCATTCCTTCCAAAATCAGTTCATAGTCTCAGCCTGGGAATTACAACTCTTTTCCTACTTTTCCAGTAGTTTTAGCCTTCATTCAAGGACAAAATGATCCTAAGGGGGAGATATTGTGACACCCCAAAACTTTCCTAGACTAAACTCAGATTTTGCATGAAAAAACAAAAAGAACTAGCAAATTTTGTTGCCACAGAACGAGTTGTGGCAGGACTCGTCCAGTGACTGGATAAGTTGTGGTCAGACTCGTGGCTTGAAATAGGGGATTTTCGTCCAAGAGCCCAGGGGTGATAACCCACTTGACGACTCATTTGGTCAAGTAACGAGTCATCATAAAGAATCATCAAGTTGTGGTTCATAGTACATATTTTAGTGGCAATGACGGACACGACGAGTCATTAGGTCAAGCAATAACTCATTGTGATGGTTTTCGGAAGGATCCTAGTAAGACTTAGCCCCGAGGCAGTGCTGAGGATGAGAGGAGAGGACAAGTTGTTAGGGAAAGTAATGACTCGTCGTGACCAGCCATGGGGGTTAAAGGACAAAATTTTGGTTCAGTGACAACGGAAGACGTCATGAGTCATTAAGTCTCCTGACGACTCCTAAAGTTAGTCATTTTCCATGTGAGGGAATCTTTGGGATTTTCCAAGCATGGCCATGACTTGGTACCACGAGTCGTTCCCAACCCCATGACCCATGGAGTGCCTCGTGGCGACTGGCAGCAGGTTTCTTCCTGTGATGCTCCAAGGGTGTTTTCATAACTTTTCACTATTTTTATCCCTAAACTATGTCATTTTAGGCACATTTTGGAGAGAATTAAAAGGGTAATCAACTAAGTCCCTCTCATTCCACTCACCTCACAATCTTAGAGCAATGTAATTCCTACCAGCATCTTAGAGCTAATAGGGCTTCCTCAGTTCTTCAGATTTCTTAAGGCTTCTCTTAAGAACTCTACACCATGTATGTGGGAATTAAGCAAGGGAATTGTCCTTCCGTTGTACCCCAAAATCCATCTAAATTTTCTTATCAGCTCTAGGCCCTGAGTTTTTTGAATGTGAGTAAATTATCAGTCAGATTCCGTCTATATCATGTGGAATATTGTTCATGTTAATTGTTTCTATTTTTGCATTATCTAGTGATCATGTTGATACTTGTTCCTGTAAAGATTGTTTTTTTCCCTAGCTCTTGAATACATTAATTAGAGTCTTGCATAATTGATTAGTTATTCATGTTGCTTGATTCTATCAGTGTTTGAACTCTCATATTATCAATATCAGTTGAATTATCAATCAGTTGCATGCTAGTCGAGTTTCATTCAAAATGTTAGTATCTTTAGTATTTTCAGAAACGTCAGCTGACCAGTTTAACTATAGTCTTTTCTTGAGGTGTCAATAATGCCTCCCAAATATCAGTTATCATAATCATTTATCAGTTTGTTCTTTAGATGGTTACGCTTCTACATAAGCAGCTCTGACAAGTCTAAGAACACAAGTTACAATATTCGGTCCAATAAGACTCTCAAGGTACTTCCAAATAAGTGTCCCTGACTTAGTCTTGGGCCACATCTTTGGGCTATCAGCTTCGTAGACAAATTAGGTTTATCTAGTGGGAGTAGTACCTAGCACCAAACGCATTGGGGTTCAGCGCAACCGAATTTCCAGAACTACGTTGCCACTATAGGTTACTTGGCCCATCGGGTCCCAGATTTGTGATAACCCAGTTCATGCCTTTATACCTTAGTAAGGTGTATTGGGTCCTATCGATGGGGCATATACATCGAGCACTATGTTTAGCTCTCATGGTTATATGTCTGTTATAGACTCTCTACTAGTCAGTATAATTTTAGTTTAGATTAGTTCAGTTCAGTTTTGTTTAGCTCAAATCATTCTCTCAGATCCCAGATATGTCTATGACCATCAGTTAGGGTCCCTATTGACCATATAAGTTATACTTCAGTTGTATTAGTTTTTAGTATTTCAGTTGGTCAGTACATGTCACTATAGTTCATTTACTTGTTCTTTCATGCTTATTATATCTCTCACTTACCCAGTACATTCGAAGTACTGACGCATACCTTCTATATTGTATCGTATCATTATACAGGCGCAGGTTCTCAGTCCCAACATCATCAGTAGTTTCCCTCAAATGATACCAGCACCAACATTGGTGAATCCTCATCTCTCGAGGATGACATTTATTTTAAGTTATTTACTTTCAGTTAGACTTTGGAGTTAGCTGGGGGCTTGTCCTAGCAAATCATTATTTAATAGTTGGCTTTTAGACATAAACTCAGATATTCAGTATTATTTTTTAGATGTATGGACTTTTGTCAAATCAGTTTTTCTTATATGATCTCATTTATTTAAAGCTTTGTCTTATGTTTACTCAGTTTACTAGTGTTATGATAGACCATGGGTTGGCTTAGGGTTACTTGTGACTCCAAGTACCGTGTCTCGTCTAGGGTATACACTCGGGTCGTGACAAACATGGTATCAGAGCACTAGGTTTAGAGTATCCTAGGATGTATAAAAGTCATGTCAAGTAGAGTTCTTTTCATGTGTGTGAAGCGCGCCACACTTATGATAGGGAGGTTGAGAGATGTTATCAGGAAAAATCCCTTTTGTTCATAGTCCTTATCGTGCGTTGAAGTCAATTCCAATAATGTTCTCCTAACTCATGCTCTATTTCATTTTAGTGAAACTATGCCTCCAAGACGAGGAAATTGAAGAAGGGCTGGCAATGCTAACCAACCTACCCCACTAGCTCCAGCTACCTCTCAGGACAATCAAGTGCCCTCAGAAGAATTCAAAGATGCAATCCAGCTACTGGCTCAGACAGTGACTAACCAAGTGCACCAGTAGGTGGTTTCAGTGAACACAAATGGGTCTGCAGCAGCTTCTAGGGTTTGGGTCTTCACCCGAATGAACCCTCCATCTTTTCATGGATCCATGGTGGGAGAGGATCTGTGGGAGTTTAAAGACGAGGTGTGAAAGATCACCCGGATTATGGGTGTTAGTTCCGCGGAGAGTGCTGATCTGCCTACCAGTTGAAAGGGGTAGCTCAGATTTGGTACGATCAGTAGAAGGAAAGGAGACCAGCAGGAGTGGAACCGGTAGAGAGGGAAGAGTTCACCACATCATTCCTACACATATTCTTCCCTCGAGAGTTGAGGGAAGATAAAATCGCTGAGTTTATGAACTTAAAACAGTGTAACAGGACCGTGGAGGAATATGCATTGGAGTTCATGCGACTGTCAAGGTATGCTCTAGAGATGGTAGCCGCACCAAGGGCTCACATGCTTAAATTCGTCAATGGGGTATCAAACCTGGTACTTAAGAAGTGCAGGACCGTGATGCTCATAAAGGATATTGACCTCTCCAGCCTCATCCTTCACGCCCAGTAGATTGAGGCAGAAAACTTGAAAGCTATGGAGAGGGAGAACAAGGTGGATAGAACTAGTCATTCAAATTATGGCCACCAGAGGTTTGGTAGTAGTAGCCGCCCATAGTAGCAGCAATAGTGGACTCCAGCACCCACCTCAGCCAATGCCCCTACATTTTGGTCCCCCAAGGATCGGAAGGGTGGAGCATCTAGCTCTCAGTCCCAGAGTTACAATGCCAGCAACTGTTATCTAGCTTGCCCTAAGTGTGCCAAGAACAATCCAGGTGACTGCCTTCTGGGCAAAGAGGGTTTCTTTGAATGCGGACAGCTAGGTCAAAGGATAAAGGAATTTCCTTCAGGGAGACGGGGTAGATCACAGTTTACCACTTCAGCAGCTCCAGCAGGACATCCAGTTCAGTAGGGTAATACTTCAGGTATGGATGGCGGTCAGTGCCAAAACCTCTTTTATGATTTATACTCTCGTCAGGATTCAGAGAGCTCACCTAACGTGGTGATGGGTATGTTACGTCTCTTCCATCTAGATGTGTATGCTCTACTAGATCAAGGTGCCACACTAGCATTTATAAATCCCTATGTAGCTGTCCAGTATAAAATCAATCCTGAAGTCCCCTCTTAACCATTCTTAATCTCTACCCCAGTTGGTGAGTTAGTTCGAGCTAGCCGGGTGTATAGAAACTGCCCAGTCTCAGTATTGAGTAAAGTCATTCCAACTGATCTAGTAGAGTTATACATGGTCGATTTGTTCTTATTCTTGGAATGGATTGGCTACACTCTAGTTATGCCTCAGTCGACTGCAGAACTAGAGTCGTCAAATTTCTGTTCCTAAATGAGCCAGTTTTAGAATGGATGGGTAGTAGTTCAGCGCCTAAGGGAGGTTTATTTCCTACCTTAAGGATAGGAAGCTCATTTCTAATAGGTGCAACTATCACCTAGTTCATGGCAAAGATTCCAACTCCAAGACCTCAATTATCCAGTCAGTTCCAGTTGTTAGCGAATTCCCTGATGTGTTTCCCGAAGATCTTTCCAGAGTCCCTCCTGAGCGGGAAATAGACTTCGGTATAGACCTTAAGAACACTCAGCCCATCTCTATTCCTCCTTACAGAATGGCTCCAGCTGAGCTTAAGGAGTTGAAGGAACAACTAAAAGACCTACATAATGAGGGTTTTATCAGGCCCAACATCTCTCCATGGGGTGCTCCAGTGTTGTTCATGGGAAAGAAAGACGGTACTCTCAGAATGTGTATCGACTACCATAAACTGAACAAAGTTACAGTTAATAACAAGCATCCCCTACCCAGGATTGACGACTTGTTCTATCAGCTTCAAGGAGCCAATTGTTTTTCGAAGGTAGATCTCCGGTCGGGGTACCACCAGCTTAGAGTCAGAGAATGTGACATACCGAAAATAGCCTTCAGAACTCGGTATGGTCACTATCGTGGTTATGTCCTTTGGACTAACTAATTCCCCTGCAACTTTCATGGACCTGGTGAACAGGGTTTTCAGGTAGTATCTAGACATGTTCATTATTATATTCATTAAGACATTCTGGTATACTCTAGAAACTAGGAAAAACATGCTAATCATTTGAGGATAGTGCTACAGATGCTCAGAGACTTCCAGTTGTTCGCTAAATTCAGTATATGTGAATTCTAGTTGAAGTCTGTGACTTTCCTTGGCACATGGTCTCAGGTGAGGGTATTCAGGTAGATCCTGAAAAGATAGTAGTGGTGAAATATTGGCCAAGACATACTTCCCCAATTGATATCAGAAGTTTCCTGCGTCTAGCCGGTTATTGCTGACGTTTTGTAGAAGGATTTTTCTCTATTGCATCTCCTATGACTAAGTTAACTCAGAAAAAGGTAAAGTTTCAGTGGTTAGATGTGTGTGATAAGAGTTTCTAGGAGTTGAAGACTCGACTCACTACCGCTCCAGTGTTAACCTTACCAGAAGCAATAGATGGTTTCATGGTATATTGTGACACTTCCAGAGATAGAATCGGTTGCGTTATGATGCGGCGGGGTAAGGTGATAGCTTACGCCTCTAGACAGCTCGAGGTTCATGAGAAGAATAATCCGACTCATGATCTTGAGTTGGCAGTAGTGGTGTTTTCTTTGAAGATATGGAGGCATTATCTTTATTGGGCTCACATGGATGTTTTCACGGATCACAAGAGCCTTCAGTATGTGTTCAGTCAAAAAGACATGAATCTTCGTCAGCAAAGGTGGTGGTAACTATTGAAGGATTACATCTTGAGTGTGCTATATCACCTAGGCAAGGCCAATGTGGTGGTTGATCCCTTAAGAAGAATGTCCATGGGGAGTGTTGATCATGTTGAAGAGAGAAGAAAAGAACTAGCAAAGGACATTCACAGGTTAGCTCGGTTGGGAGTGTAGTTGGTCAATTCAACTGAGGGCGGAGTAATGCTACAAAGCGGGTAAGATTCCTCGTTAGCTGTTGAAGTTAATTCAAAGAAGGATGAAGATCCCATAATGCTTAAGCTAAAAGAAGAAGTTCTCAGAAGAGAAGTGGAGGCTTTCTCCAAAAAGGGAGATGGTGTGCTTCATTACTAGGGAAGACTATGTGTACTGGATGTAGGTGACTTGAGACAACATATACTAGCAAAAGCACACAGTTCCAAATATTCTATCCACCTAGGTGCCACTAAGATGTACTGTGATCTACGGGATATTTACTAGTGGAACGACATGAAATGAGACATTGCGAAATTTATGGCTAAGTGCCCGAACTGCTGCCAGCTAGTCAAGGTGGAACACCAGAGACCTGGAGGTATGAATCAGGATATCAACATACCCACATGGAAATGGGAAGAAGTGAATATGTACTTTATTACAGGTCTACCTCGTACTTGTCGGCAGCATGACTCAATTTGGGTGATAGTGGATCGGATGACCAAGTCAACACATTTCCTCCTAGTTAAAAATAAAGACTCAGCTGAGGATTATTCTAGCCTGTACATTCAGGAGTTACTCAGACTGAATTGGGTTCTTTCGTCCATTATTTCAGATAGAGGTACCCAATTCACCTTGGATTTTTGAAAGTCATTTCAGATAGGACTCAGTACTCATGTCACGCCCCAAAACTGGGGTAGGGCGCGACTGGCACTCCATTCATGATTGATCAAGAAGCCGGCTATATGACATCTGTAACTATAACACTTAGGCCATCCAGGACACCTTTCATAATAAACTGAAGAATAAACTGGACCCATAAGGTCTCAACAATACGGGGTAAACAATCGAAATGCAACCAAGGCAATTAGTGTTCTAAACCAAGCAAAAATAAGCCGACGAGGCCACAAACTGAATAACACCATACACACTACGTCCACAAAGCCTCTAAAGAGTAAACTAACTGATGGTCGGAATAGGGCTCTGACCTACCCATAACCGCATCTCAAAACTCAAGCATAAATAACTAAGCCCTAGCTCCAGGAGGAAAGGAGCATACCAACCATTTGTTGATCTCACAAACTGCTACTCAAATGGCCATCCTAACCTCTACCTGCACCTGCGGCACGAACACAGGTCCTCAAGCAAGGGGACGTCAGTACGAATGAAATGTACTGGTATGTGAGGCTGAAACTATAACCACGAGATAACAATCCTGTAATAACTAACTTAGCACATAAACATGTAAAGGATAAATATAACCTGGAACTTTGCAACCTGTAATTGATATCAACTTACTATAACATAAATGAACTCAAGATAACTGAACAAGGAATAAGGAATGGTAACAACCTGGAATCCTTGCAACTGAAACCTGATAATAGCTCTATAATAAGATGAAAATGCAATTAAGAAATGCACAATAAAGAAACTATAACTATAATGCCAGCGACCAGCCAACAGTAAATCAATATATAAAACTCGTCCAGCTAGTATACGAAACTAGGATAAAATAAAAATATCTCCAGCCNTATCTCCAGCCGATGTACCACATCGGGGTAAAATAAAAAGATCTCCAGCCGATGTGCCATATCGGGGTAAAATAAAAATATCTCCAGCCGGTGTGCAATAGAGGGGTAAAATAGAAACATCTACGGCCAGTGTGCAATACCGGGGTAAAATAAAAACATCTCCAATTGGTGCAATATCGGGGTAAAATAAAAACATCTCCAGTCGGTGCAATACTGGGGTAAAATAAAAACATCTCCAGCTGGTGTGCAATACCGGGGTAAAATAAAAACATCTCCAGCTGGTGTGTAATACCGGGGTAAAATAAAAACATTCTCAATCATAATCATTAATGGAGATGATAAAGCTTATACTGAGTCAATTTAACACATGTAGCATTGAAATGACAAATGCTTAATCTGTGGTCGTAATCGGTCTCATTCGTAACATAGAAATACAAGTGAACACATATACCATGTAAAATTAGAAAATGTGCATATATATCACGTAAAGCTGTCAAATTATATACAAACATGTCAACTTAGTGACTCGACGGACCTTCAGGAGGTTTAGCCAACATAAGAAATTTAGAAGATTTACAAGCAATGTCCTATAGATAGTCTTACCAATTTAACATATCGCTTGAGTAGAAGCACATAGATTCCCATTTCTACAAAATCCTTTGACATTTGGGAACTACATATATATACTGCCCACAGGGTGGTTCCTTTACATGTATAGACAACTATACCTGGAATTTCATTGCCAAACTTATCACGTCGATGAGCACATGCAGTTCTCAATTCATTGGGTTTATTTGCAGCAAAACATGGGACTTATAACTTGAAGCTTGGAGTTATTGTCATAACACTTATCATATACGTAGAGTTGAGAGATGAATTACAGACATACAACGTATGAGACTTCTTTATAACATATAAACTCGTATTTAGTTAGCTGAGTGACCTCCAGGTGACTTCCTGGGATTAGAAGTTCTAAGCTTAACTGATCATTTTCATAGTTTGTGCTT
>JACEIK010008913.1:45998-57374 GCA_018107945.1 Datura stramonium
GACCTCTGAATCATTATATATTTGGAGATATGTCCATTTAAAGTTGACCCTTATTTACAAACTTCACATACTCTTTGCTTTTCCCTTTGCACATGTTTCCTTCCTCACCTACGGACAACATACAACCCATAATCCCCTTATTGTGACATATAACCATCAAATAATCATCAAAAAAAATTCGGGGTGTAACAACGCAGGTCAAGCTCAGCACAACTCTTCACCCTCAAATAGATTGACAAGCTGAGCGGACTATTCAAACCATAGAAGATATGCTGAGAGCTTGTATGATCGACTTCAAGGGCAGTTTGGATGATCATCTACCTCTCATCGAGTTTGCATACAACAACAGCTACCACTCCAGCACTCGGATGGCCTCGTTTGAGGCATTATATGGTAGGAGGTGTAAGTCTCATATTAAGGTGAAGCTACCTTGATAAGACCAGACTCAGTCCATGAAGCTATGCAGAAAGTGCAACTTATCAGGGAGAGGTTGAAAATAGCTCAAAGCCGATAGAAATCTTATGCTGATATAAGTAGGAGAGAGTTAGAATTTGCTGTAGATGATTGGGTTTACTTAAAAATTTCACCCATGAAAGGGGTGATGAGGTTTGGAAAGAAAGGGAAACTCAGTCCGAGGTATGTAGGACCCTATAGGATTTTGAGGCTAATTGGCAATAGTGGTTATGAGTTAGAATTACCTTCGGAGTTAGCTTCTGCGCACCCAGTCTTCTATGTGTCACTATTGAAGAAGTGCATCGGTGATCCGAGCTCAATTGTGCCATTAGAAAGTGTGGGAGTGAAGGATAGCCTCTCTTATGAAGAAGTCCTAGTTTAGATCCTACACCGTCAGGTCCGTAAGTTGAGGAACAAGGAAATCACTTCAGTGAAATTCTTGTGGAGGAACTGGCTAGTTAAGGGAGCCACATGGGAGGTAGAAGTAGACATGATGGCCAAAAACCCTCATTTATTCCCTTCTAGTTCAGTTTCAACATCAGGTATTAAATTCTTCCTCGATACTCTATTAAGATCCGTACTCATTAACTCTATTTAGATTTTCAATATGCATCCTAGTTGCATTAACTCTGTTAACATGGTTAAATTAGTTAGGAGTTAGTCATTCCTTCAGAAATTAGTTCATAGTCTTAGTCTGGAAATTGAAGCTCTTTTCTCAGTTTTCCAACAGTTGTAGCCTTCATTCAAGGATGAATAATCCCAAGGGAGAGATATTGTAAAACACCTAAACTTTCCTAGACCAAACTCAGACTTTGCATGAAAAAACCAGGAAATTTTGTTTCCATAGAACAAGTCGTGGTCAGATTCATGGCTTGAAGCAGGGGATTTTCATCCAGGAGCCCAGCGGTGATGACCCATCTAATGACTCGTTGGGTCAAGTAACGAGTCTTCATAAAGGTTCATCAAGTGGAGGTTCATAGTACATGTTTTTGTGGCAAGGATGGACATGGCGAGTCGTTCGGTCAAGCAACGACTCCTTGTGATGGTCTTTAGAAGGATCTTGGTAAGACTTAACCCCGAGGTAGTGCTGACGACGAGAGGAGGGGACAAGTCTGTCACTCCCCGAGTTTACACCCTGGACGGAACACGATACTTGGAGTCACAAGTAACTCCAAGTCAACCCCTGGTCTATCATACACTGGTGTTCTGAGTAAACATAGAAATATATACAGCAGAACTTTGAAGCAAAAATATAAACATTTAAGAGAATGAAGCTGATTCACAATGTTTGAAAACATTTGAACAAAACTACAAGTCTGAAAAACCAAATCTACGTCTGAAAGCCACTACAACTGATGAGTTACTGGGACAATCCCCCAGCTAACTCCAAATATAAATAGAAGAAAAGAAAATGTAACTGAATGAAATAATCTCCATCTTCGAAAGATGAGGACTCACCAACTAGAGCCGCTGAAGTCTTCGGGGAGGAATCGGCTAGCAAGGCTGAGACTGAGATCCTGCAGCTGTATCATAAAACTATACAACAAAAGAGTATGCGTCAGCACTTAAAATATACTAAGTAAGTGAGAGAAACCATACACAATATATAAAAATGTTGAATTGGAAAGACATGCAACGACCAACTAAAGCTACTATACTGAATAACTGTAATAACTGAGATGGTCTAAAAACCTTGTCTGATGGTCGAGAAAATGCTCTAAATCTAAAGTACTGATTTGCAATAAGCTAAAACTGGACTGAGCTAACAAGTTGGAGAGTCTATAATAGAAATATAACCACCTGAGCTAGACGTAGAGTCCGATGTATGCACCCCATCGGTAGGACCCAATATACTTTGCCAGGGTATAAAGGCATGAACTTGGTGATCACAAGATTCTGGGGCCATCAGGACAATAAAACTGTAACCTACGGTGGCAACGTAGTTCTGGGAACCTAGGTGGGCTGGACCCCGGTCCGCTTGGTGCTGAGTTCTACTCCCATTGGATAGTCCTAGACTGAACACTAATCGGATAGCTTGAAACTGGGGCCCAAGACTAGTCAGGGATACATATCTGAAAGCACCCTGAGAGTCTTATAGGACAAGATTCTGGAATTGGGTTCTAAGACCGATCAGAGTTGCTTCTTTGGAAGCGCCGTAACCGTCTAAAGAACAAATTCAAATCTGAAGTTGGGTTCCTAAGTCTAGTCAAAGCTTCTTATCTAAAGTGTCATGACCGCCTAGTGGACCACTAAATCTTAGTTCTGAATTTGATTCTAATAACTGGGTGGTACTACTGACACCTCGAGAATTTCTTTAGTTAAACTGATCAGCTGACATTTCTCACCAACACTAAGAATTCTAAAATTGTTACTAAAACTGAACTGACAATAATCTAACTAAGATTCAATGCTACTAGCAACATGGGAGTCCCCAACACTGATAAAATCAAGTAAAATTTTAATATTCAAACACTATTACAAGATTTAAGATTTTCTACGTTCAAGAACTAGGGCTAAATTTCACTTCACAAGAACAAACATCATTTCAGTCACAAACTGGTGGAAAATATCTATAATTAACATGATATAATATTCCACATGAATTAAATGAAGTATGACTAAAATTTCTTAACATTCGATAATTCCAAGGCTAGAACTGATAGAGAAAAGTAGGGATGAGTTTGGGGACACAAGGGAAGAATTATTCCCTTGTTGAATTCCCACATACCTGGTGAAAAATCCCGAAGAATTCCCTTGAGAACTCGAGGAGAAATGTATTTCCATAGTTCTTTCTCTGAAATGCTATGAGAGAACTCCTATGTTGTTTTCTAGGAGACTAAATGGGGAGAATGAGTAAAGAAACCATTTAACCCCTCTAATAATTTGAAATTTTTCTAAAAATGACGTATTTTAGAGTCTAGGAGGTTAGAAAATTATTAAAACACCCTTAGGTCAAGTAAGGAAAAACTGACTGTCAGGCCCCCATGAGGGACCTAACAGGTCGTGCCCAGTGACCATGACTTTGTGGTCACAATCATTAGGTATGCTGCAAATTTCCTCCTGCTGGACACCACGAGGCACTCCATGAGTCGTGAGGTGAGGGACGACTCGTGTTGTCCAGTCGTGATGTGCACTGGATGGTTTGTCGCCAAATCCAACAACATGCCAACTACTAACCTCATGAGTCGTCAGGAGACCCAATGATTCTTGGTCAGCTCCTATTAACCTCATTGCCCAAAATTCCCCTGGAGTCCCCACGGGTGACACCACGACTCATGGTGTCCCAAACGAGTAGTGGTGAGGACTCTTTAGGTGCACTACCCAACCTTCAATCCATCCCTGACCACGGATCACCCCACAACTCGTTGTGTTGATCACGACTCGTGGTCATACCCGTGGTCACCTAAAATCCAAAATTTCCAGTCAAGTCCCAATCCTTACCACGCGTCACTTAATAACTCGTGGTCACTCCCCACGGGTCACAAAATGACTCATTTTGTGACCTGGTGCAGATTTTCCAGTTTTCTCTGTTTTAAGCCCGAGGTCTAGTCATTGACTTTTTGAGGCATTACAATATTTCCCCCTTGGGAACATTCATCCTCAAATGTTGGAAAACACACAGGAAAGTAGAGAATGGCAACCTGTATACACAAATACTGATCATGACAGCTAAAACTAGCAGAATCACTACCTCTAAACTAGATCGCAAGTCTTAATTGAATTCACTAATCGTGCACATATACATTTACATGAAAGAAATTGAAACACATGAACTAAAAGCAGTTTTGTGGAGGGAATTGATACCTTAAACTAAAACTATGTCGGAAGGGAACAAATGGGGGTATCTAGCCATTATATCCGCTTCAGACTCCCACATAGCTCCCTCAACCTGCTGATTCCTCCACAAGACTTTGACTAAAGTTACCTTTTTGTTCCTTAGCTTATGAACCTGATGGTTAAGGATCTGGACTGGGACCTCCTCGTATGAGAGACTATCTTTCACTCCCACGCTGTCCAATGGCACAATTGAAGTTGGATCACCGATGCACTTCTTCAATAGTGACACANATACTGGGTGCACTGATGCCAATTCTGAAGATAATTCCAGCTCATAAGCTCCTTACCAATTCTCCTCAGAATTCTATAGGGTCCCACATATCTCTAACTAAGCTTTCCCTTCTTCCCAAATCTCATCACCCCTTTCATGGGTAATATTTTCAGATAGACCCAGTCATCCACAGTAAACTCCAATTCTCTTCTCCTCATATCAACATAAGATTTTTGACGGCTCGGAGCGATTTTCAAATCTTTCCCTGATGAGCTATACCTTCTGCATAGCTTCATGAACTAATTCTGGCTTGATTATAGTAGCTTGACCAACTTTAAACCACCTAATAGGAGATCTACACCTCCTACCATACAATGCCTCAAACGGGGCCATCTGGATACTGGAGTGGTAGTTGTTGTTGTACGAAAACTCGATAAGAGGCAAGTGGTCATCCCAACTACCCTTGAAATCGATTGCGCATGATCTCAACATATATTCTAGGGTCTGAATAGTCCACTCAGCTTGCCCATCTGTCTGCGGGTGAAAAGTTATGCTGAGCTTGACCAGGGTACCAAGTCCCTTCTGAAAAGACTTCCAGAAATGAGAGGTGAACTAGGTACCTCTGTCTGAAATAATGGATAATAGCACCCCCTGAAGCCTGACCAACTCCAGGATATAAAGCCTAGCATGGTCCTTAGCTGAATCTGTAGTTTTAATTGGAAGGAAATGTGTTGACATAGTCAGCCGGTCTACTAATACCCAGATAGAATCATGTTGCCGATGAGTTCGAGGTAGACCTGTGATAAACTCCATATTCACTTCTTCCCACTTCCACGTGGGTATGCTGATATCCTAGGTCATACCTCCCACAGTTCGGGCACTTAGCTACGAATTCGGCAATGTCTCTCCTCATGACACCAGTATATATCCCATAAATCACGGTACATTTTAGTATCACTAGGGTGGATGGAGTATCTTGAGCTATGTGCTTTAGCAAATATCTGCTGTCTCAAGTCACCGACATCTGGTACACATAATTTGCCCTGGTAATGGAGCACACCATCTCCCACTTTAGAGAAAGCCTCAACCTATTTCCTGAGAACCGCTTCCTTAAGTTTAAGTAAAATGGGATCTTCATCCTATTTGGACTTAACTTCAACAATCAAAGAGGAATCTGACCCGCTTTGCATTACCACTCCACCCTCAGCTGAGTCAACCAACTGCACCCCTAACCGAGCTAGTGGGTGAATATCTTTCGCCAATTTCTTTTTTCCTTCTTCAACATGAGTCATGCTACCCATAGACATATCAGCCACCACATTGGCTTTGCCCGGGTGATATAACACACTCATGCCATAGTCCTTCAGGAGCTCTAAACACCTTCTCTAACGAAGATTTGGGTCCTTCTGACTGAATACATACTGAAGGCTCTTGTGATTGGTGAAAACATCTACATGAGCCCCGTATAAATAGTGTCTCTAAATTGTCAATGCAAACATCACCACTGCCAACTCCAAGTCATGAGTTGGATAATTCTTCTCATGAACTTTGAGCTATCTGGAGGCGTAGGCTATCACTTTTCCCCGCTGCATCAGAACGCAACCGAGTCCAACTATGGAAGCATCACAATATACTACAAACCCATCTGATCATTCCGGTAGGGTCAACACTGGAGCGGTAGTAAGTTGAGTTTTTAACTCCTGGAAACTCTTCTCACACACATCTGACCACTGATATTTCACCTTCTTCTGAGTCTTCCTAGTCAGAGGAGATGCTATAGAAGAAAAGCCTTCCACTAAGAGTCAGTAATAACCGACCAAACCCAAGAAACATCTGATTTCGGTCGGGGAGGTAGGTCTAGGCCAGTTTTTCACTACTGCTATCTTTTTAGGATCAACCTGAATACCCTCACCGGAGACTTAGGAAAGTGACGGGCTTCAACCAGAATTCGCACTTGTTGAACTTGGTGAACAACTAGCAGTCTCTAAATGTCTAAATCACTATCCTCAAGTGATTAGAATGCTCTTTCTCAGTTCTAGAGTATACCAGAATATCGTCGATAAATACAATGACAAACATATCCACATACTGCTTGAAGACTCTGTTTATCAGGTCCATAAAAGTTGCTAGGGCATTTGTTAGTCCAAAGGACATAACAATAAATTCCTAGTGACCATATCGGGTCCTAAAAGATTTTTTTTGTATGTCACACTCTCTGATTCTTAGCTGTTTATACCCCGACCTGAAATTTATTTTGGAGAAACAGCTGGCTCCCTGAAGTTGGTCGAATAGGAAATCAATTCTGGGTAGGGGATACCTATTCTTGACTGTGACCTTGTTCAATTGTCGGTAATCGATCCACATTCTGAGGGTACTGTCTTTCTTTCGCATGAATAGCACTGGAGAACCCTAAGGAGAGATGTTGGGTCTGATAAAACCCTTATCAAGAAGATCTTTTAGCTGCTCCTTCAACTCTTTAAGTTCAGTCGTAGCCATTCTATAAGGAGGGATAGAGATGGGTTGAGTATCTCGAATAAGGTTTATACTAAAGTCAATTTCCCATTCAGGAGGAACTCTAGGAAGATCTTCGGGAACACATCTGGAAATTCGCTGACAACAGGGACTGACTAGATAGTTTGGATCTCAAAGTCAGAATCCTTGACCCGAATTAGTTGGTAAATACATCCGTTAAAAATAAGCTTCCTGGACTTAAGGTAGGAAATAAACCTACCTTTAGGCGCTGAACTACTGCCCATCCATTCTAGAGTTGGCTCCTTAGGGAACTGAAACTTGAAAACTCTAGTTCTGTAGTCGACTGAGGCATAACCGGAGTGTAACCAATCTATGCCAAGAATGAGGTCGAAATCGACCATGTCTAACTCTACAAGCTTAGCTGGAATGACTTTATTGAATACTGAGACTGGGCAGTTTTTATACACCCGGTTGGCTCTAACTGACTCGCCAACTAGGATGGAGACTAAAAATGGTTTTGAGAGGACCTATAGACTGATATTAAACTGAATAGCTATGTATGGAGTCACGAACTATAGTGTGGCCCTTAGATCTAGTAGGGCATATACCCTAGGTGGAAAATACGTATCATACCCGTGACCACATCTGGTGAGCTCTCTTGATCCTAACGAGATGATAATGCATAAAAATGGTTTTGGCATTGAATGCCTTCCGTACTTGATGTATTATCCTGCTAGGCTGGTTAGCCTACTGGAGCTGCTGAGGTAGTGGAGTGTGACCTTCCCCGTCCTGCTGACGGGCATTCCTTAAGCTGATGACCAAGCTATCCAGAACCAAAACAACCCTCTCGACCCTGAATACACACTCCTAGGTGGTTCTTGCCATACTTGGGGTAAGCTAGATATTTGTTGCTGGCACTGTAGCTATGGGACTGAGAGCCAGATGCTCCACCCCTCTGATCCTAGCGCGATCGAAAGGTAGGGGTGCTGGATGACCTGGGTGTTGGAGCCCTCTACTACTGTTGTTGTTGCTGCTGTCATGGGCGGCTCCTATCACCAGACCGTTGGTGGCCATAATCTAATTGGCCTGTCATTGCCCTCTTGTTCTTTTGCTCCATGTCCCTCAGTTTTTCATCCTCAATCTGTTGGGCATAGACAATTAGGCTCGAGAGGTCGATATCCTTAATAAGCATTGCTGTCTTGCACTCTTTGTGGACTAGGTTCGACACCCTATTAACAAACTTCAGCATGCAAGTCCTTAGCTCGACTACTATCTCTAGAGCGTATTTGGATAACCTGGTGAACTCTAGAGCATACTCTTATACAGTCTAGTTTCCCTGTCTCAAATTCATGAACTCCGCTACTTTCGCCTCCCAGAGCTCCTGAGGGAAGAATATGTCCAGGAAGGCGGTAGTGAATTCCTCCCATTCCACCGGTCCTGCTTTCGCTGGCCTCCCCTCCTTCCACTTTTCGTACCAGACTTATGCTGCCCCTTTTAGCTGATGGAAAGCCAAGTCGGCACTCTCTAAGGGACTGACACCCATAATTCAGGTGATCTTTTTAATCTCATCCACAAACCCTTATGGGTCCTCTCCCATCTTAGATCCGTGAAAATTCGGAGGGTTCATCCGAGTGATGTCCCTCACTCGGACAGCTGTTGTGGACCCATTGTTGTTGATTGGAACCACCTGCTGGTTCACCTAGTTGGTAACAGTTTGAGTGAGTAGTTGAATGGCTGCCTTAAACTCTGCAGTAGATACTGAGTTGTCCTGAGGGGATGGTGAGGATGGTGGGGTAGGTCTGTGGGCATTACCGGCCCGTCTTCTGTTAGCACATCGCGGAGGCATGATTCACTAAAATGAAATAGAGCACGAGTTAGGAGAATGATGCTGGAACTGAATTTCAATGCACGATAAGGAGTATGAAATAAAGGAAATTTTCCTAATAACATCTCGTAGCCTCCCAGTCATAAGTGTGGAACTTTTTAAACCCATGAAGAAGACTCTACTCTATGCGGCTTTTATAAATTCGAGGATACTCTAAACCTAGTGCTTTGATACTAAGTTCATCATGCCCCGAGCTTACACCATAGACGAAACACGGTACTTGGAGTCACAAGTAACTCCAAGTCAACCCCTGGTCTATCATACACTGGTGTGCTGGGTAAACATAAAAATATATACATCAAAAGTTTAAAGCAAAAATATAAACATTAAAGAGAATGAAGCTGATTCACAATGTTTGAAAACATTTGAACAAAACTACAAGTCTGAAAACCCAAATACGTATCTTAAAGCCACTACAACTAATGAGTTGTTGGGACAAGCTCTTAGCTAACTCCAATATAAATAGAAGAAAAGAAAATATAACTGAATGAAATAATCTCCTTCCTTGAAATATGAGGACTCACTAACTAGAACCGCTGAAGTTTTCGGGGAG
Organism: Datura stramonium; assembly: GCA_018107945.1. NCBI lineage: Eukaryota > Viridiplantae > Streptophyta > Magnoliopsida > Solanales > Solanaceae > Datura > Datura stramonium. The sequence continues at coordinate 55,410 of JACEIK010008913.1, forward strand.
AAATTGGCTAGCGAGGCAGAGACTGAGATCCTGTAGCTGTATCATCAAATGATACAACATAAAAGTATGCATCAGTACTTAGAATGTACTGAGTAAGTGAGACAAACCATACACATTATATAAAAATGCTGAACTGGAAAGACATGCAACGACCAATTGAAGCTACTATACTGAATAACTGTAATAACTGAGATGGTCTAAAAGACCCTGTCTAATGGTTGAGAACATGTTCTAAATCTAAAGTACTGATCCAAACTGAGCTAAAACTGGACTGAGCTGACATGTGGGAGAGTCTATAACTGACATATAACCACGTGAGCTAGACGTGGAGTCGGATATATACACCTTATCGGTAGGACCCAATATACCTTGCAAGGGTATATTGGCATGAACTAGGTGATCACAAGAGTTTGGGTCCATTAGGCTAATACAACTGTAACCTACGGTGGCAACGTAGTTCTGGGAACCTGGATGCGCTGGAACTCTAGTCCGCTCGGTGCTATGTCCTACTCCCAGTGGATAGTCCTAGACGGAATACTAAGTTGATAGCTCAAAACTAGGGCCCAAGACTAGTCAGAGATACATATATGAAAGCACCCTGAGAGTCTTATCGGAGAAGATTCTGGAACTGGATTCTAAGACCGGTCGGAGCTGCTTATCTGGAAGCGTCATAATCGTCTAATGAACAAATTTAAATCTGAAGCTGGGGTCCTAAGGCTAATCAGAGTTGCTAATCTAAAGTGTCATGACTACCTAGTGGACCACTAAAACTAAGTTTTGAATCTGATTCTGATAACTGAGAGGTGCTACTGACACCTCGACAATTTCTATAGTCAAACTAATCAGCTGACATTTCTAACTGACATTGAGAATTCTGACATTCTTACTAAAACTGAACTGACAATAATATAATTGAGATTCAATTCTACTAGCAACATGGAAGTCCCCAACACTGATAAAATCAAGCAAAATTTCAATATTCAAACACTATTGCAAGATTCAAGGCTTTCTACATTCAAGAACTACGGCTAAATTTCACTTCACAAGAACAAACATCATTTCAGCCAATAACTGGTGGAAAATATCTATAATTAACATGATATAATATTCCACATGAATTAAATGAAGTGTGACTAAAATTTCTTAACATTCGATAATTCCAAGGCTAAAACTGACAAAGAAAAGTAGAAGGAGTTTGGGGACACGAGGGAAGAATTATTCCATTGTTAAATTCCCACATACCTGGTGAAGAAGCCTGAAGAATTCCCTTGAGAACTCGAGGAGAAATGGATTGCCCTAGTTCTTGCTCTGAAACACTATGAGAGTCTGAATGGTCAGAATGAAGAAAGAAATAGCTTAACCCCTCTAATAATCTGAAAATATGCTTAAAATGACATAATTTAGGGTCTAGGAGGTTAGGAAATTACGGAAACACCCTTAGAAAATTCGCAGGAAAAACTGACTGTCAGGCCCCCATGAGGGACCTAACGTGTCGTGCCCAGTGACCACGACTCGTGGTCACAATCGTTAGGACATTACCAATTTCCCCTTGCTGGACACCACGAGGCACTCCATGAGTCATCAGGAGACTCAACGATTCATGGTCAGCTCCCATTAACCTTACTGCCAAAAATTCCCCAAGAGCCCCCATGGGTGACACCACGACTCGTGGTGTCCCAAACGAGTCGTGGTGAGGACTCGTTAGGTGCAGTTCCCAACCTCCAATCCATCCCTGACAACAGATCACCCCACGACTCATGGTGTTTACCAACACTCATGGTCACACCCGTGGTCACCCGAAATCCAAAATTTCCTATCAAGTCCCAATCCTCACCACGAGTCACTTAATGATTCGTGGTCACTCTCCACGGGTGACAGAGTGACTCGTTCTGTGACCTAGTGAAGATTTTCTAATTTTCTTCGCTTTAAGCCCCGGGTCTAGTCTTTGAGTTTTCAGGGAATTAC
>JACEIK010008914.1:30395-51007 GCA_018107945.1 Datura stramonium
ATAACAATAGTTTGGATCATATTTATTATTAGTAGCTATAATTTGCGTAATTATAATTTATATCAACTTATCAGAAATTCGCATTATATCTCAAATACAGCCTTCAGAAATTCACATTTTATCCAAATATAGACTTATAAAATTTTCTATATACCATTGATACATTAATTTTATTGTATGTTTCACTTAATTTAGTTGGATAAACCGTATATTTTCACTCAACCTAGTTGAACAATGCTTTCTCATTTTGTTAGATATAGTGATTTTAGTACAAGTTGCTCAGTATTAGATACAACATTCGTTTAGAGGGATTAATAACGTACTTTTTAAAAATATATAATTTTTCTCTAGTTTACTAAATACACTAATACAGTTCAAAAATATTTTCATATACAACATTCATTGGAAGGCTATATCGTTGTATCAATCACTTTTATTTTGTGAGATACACTTATATCATTGATATGCCCAAATTACACCTCTTAAGAAGTATAAAGTGGTGGTTGATCAAATATAGAATCCAGTAAGATTGAGGTCTAATTCCACAAGGAATAGGTGAGAAATACTTGTTAAACGTGAATATTTAATTGATAGTCAATATTTCTAAGGGGGTTTGGTGATGTAAAAATATAAAGCTTAAAATCTTTCAACAGTGGTAACTGATTTGTGAGAACTTTTTTGTTATATTCAATATATGATAGTGAACTAAGACCATTTTCCCCATGATTTTATAACTTAGTAAGGATATTGGATTAGTGATCTATTCGGGTAAAATAATGCAAAACTGACGATTAAGTTCATCTAACATCTCTCGACATACATAGATGAATTTCACACTAAATTCTCTTGGAATTTATGTATACATATTGTTTCCCTCTTCATTATTTTTTGACTAACTATCCTCGGTTAGAGCTCAAGTCAATTAGATGAGGGTTGGAAGCCTCAAATTTTCATTATTATTCTCTTGTCCTAAACTAAAGTTTTTTGTTCAAGCAAGTATGAGCTACGGGCATGTTTTAATGTTTGCAAATGCTAAAAGAAAATTAAAATGAAGAGAATAACAATACACTATATTCACATTTCAAAATCACTATTTTCCTTATCTTACATTTGGTATTCTATCATATTTGTCATAACCCTACTTATGGGATTTAGCCACTCATAATTTTGATAAATATATTGAAGTTCATGGAAGAAGTCATAAAAATAACTTACAATGGATGAATATAATAACTGGATATTTGTATTAAACAATCGTAACAAGAACCAAATTTACACCAATGATCAAAAGTAAGAAACCACACTTGAATGTCCAATATCGAAGTACAACCGATGTTTTTTAATTATGGAGTAAGTAATAACTCTATTTCACATTGTTTGATGCGTCTCCATACAAAAAATACCTACTAAAACTATTTAAGATATAGCAATCTCTCCTATAAAAACTAGGAAAACATTAGTCCCATCAGGCTTTCATGAATCGTCAATTGTAACCACGATCCGTGGAAAGTGGAAGTCACCCGTGGATTTTTTCTGTTGACTGGGTTCTAGCAATTAGTTATAGCTTAGGTCACGGTTCATTGAAGACTTCACGGGCCGTCGACACGACCATGCTTTCCATCTCTCAGTTTAACACCTTTTTAGAACCTTTTCCCGACTGACAGGATGACCCATCCTTTAGTTTCATAGGCCATCAATGGAGTCATCTACACTAGCTAGACTTTTATGCTTTTCTGAAGGTTTTCCATGATTAACCAAACAGTTCTTCCTTTCAATTCACGGGCCATCGCAAATTTGTCATCTTTGGCCTTCAACTGGTAAATTTTTTGAACCTTTTCCATAATCATCAGGATGGTCCATGTATTAGTTTTATGGTCCTTTTCTTGGTTGTCTTTTTTCATAGCCACTTTAACAATTTTTCTGAATAATTTGCATGACTATCAAGATGGTCCATGGACCAGTTCCACAATTCGTCACTTGTCTTCATAACTCATCTTTCAACTGTAAGTTTAAACTTTTAACTTATATTTTTATACCTATTTTACCTACACATAGGAGAAAAACACAATTATATATACCAAAACATGCTTAATATCTCAAACATTCTAAGTTAAAAGCGTTGTTTTGTGCCGCAATTTCCTGGTACATCAACACCCTCAATTTATAATGTTTCTTTTTCTTAAGTGACTAACAGGACTACTAATACGACGCTTAGGCATAAGAAAACTAGAAAACTATGGTATTCTAATGAACCTTTAGTAAACAACTTTTTCTCCATCTCAACCCTCCCCCCTTTCTTTTTCTTTCAAAACATATGTGCTCAATCAAAGTTCTCAAGCTGACATTGCAGGATCAAAGTATGACAGACAAATATTGACAACTGATGACACATACACCAATAACATCATCCCATAACAACTAGCAGTTAAACCATGTCACTTAGTGCCTCACAACAAAGAATGTCCCCCACACAAATATGAAAATATAATCGGGGCAACAGATATGCTAGTGCTCAGTCTAAAAGGGAAGTACCAATAATGCACATGCACATGCCATAGGCTTGCCCTCATCTTCTATACTTTTATCATTAGATTGTTAAGTTAGGATCATTATAGGACTTTGCTCTACTTGTAATGTAGGCTCGGGGATGGGTATGGTAGATATGAAATAAGTGACTCAACCCTTCTTGAACACTACACTTGTTGTATTTTATTTCATTTCATTGATAAAACCTTCTTTTTCTCCCTTCCCTTCTTTATTTCACATGCTTTGGGTGTGGTTTTATTATTGACGCTTTTTTGCTTTGTTATTTGTGGTACCAACTTTTCTCATTTTCTTCCTTCAATCTCTCTTTTTTTCAACTTTTACCACACCCTTTTTCTTTCTATCAACTAGCTTTCACCTTCCATACTTATCATTTTGACTTTGCTTACTCAACTTAGGTGATTTGCCTGAGTTGAAGCCTAGTATTCAAGGAAGGACTGGGGCTAAAATAAGGATTACTCAGACAAAGTATGGACTGACTAATTGGCTAATCAACGAAAAATGGCTTAAGGCTTAAACTAGGGATCTAGGGATTATTTCACTTCTTTGAATAGTCTTTTAGGCTTAAGTGAGTTTAATAACAAAAAAGGCCTATGATCCTTTCCTAACCAACCAATCGTACGAAATTACCAAGACTAACCGAGTAAGTTCTAGATTGTATGCACAATGCAAGACTAAGTAATAAAGCTCACAGACACCTGGCACAGGGTTTTCAAATTCAACTACTAATAATTAAGTTTTCTTACTAGATTAAGTCATCATCATGCTATTAATACATAAAATATCAAATAAAGATCCATACAAGTCAACTTATTTAAATAATGGAACACATTTCAAAATTTTTGGAGGGGTCCCCTTTTTTCATCATTCATTTATGCTCAAAAGTGCCAATTTATACACTTCGACTGCCAAGACATCCTATTTTTCTTTACCTAACTATAACACTCTAATCTAAACATTTTGGTTTAATAATAAATAAACGTTCTTAAAAATCAGTAAAAAAAACCCAAGGACCGACACAAACGCAAGCTCTCACCCCAGTAAAAAAGTTGTGCTTTGTCCCCACAGCACTAAAAAGTATCAAAATAAGGGAATGAGAACTTACCTATGGCTCTCAAGCGCTGGCATCCTGTTCTAAAGTTGGGGATGCAGGTACAACCCCTGTGATAGTACCCTCTGTGGGGGTCCCATCTATGACAGCAGCAGAGGTGCCAGATGCACCCATCAATATTTGAGATTCGCCCTCAAATTCATGGTCTCCAGTGTGCTCGGCACTATCTGGTGCCCTTCTTGTTGAAGGTTCGATCTCTCCAACCGTGTGTATCTCCTTATGATGTGTTAGAGTGCTTCATACATCTCCTTTCCTTTCTCTCTTGCATGCTCTCTCAGTTGCACCTTCCTCATCATCTTCATCATCATACTCATAAGCCCTCTTCCCCATTGATCATGGGGGTTACTCCTCAAACAAGTCAAATTGTGGCATGTCCAATTTCAGCACCTTTATCATTGGGGTTGTAGGGGTCTTAAGCAACGAGCCAGTGTTGGCCTGTAAATCGGCAATGTTTGCCTAGGCCTGTTCCAACTCTTCCAAAACTCTACTCAAGTACGTAGTGTATCCCGCCCTCATTTCTCATTAACCCACTCCTCAATACCGTCAATCCAATCATGTAGTACTTGTATCACCTCATGTACAGGAGTGAGTGCTGCAGCAATGGATTTAGTAACATAAGGCTTCAACTACTGAGCAAGGAGATTTATTTGCTTCTCATTCCATTCAAGAAGCTTATTTAATGCTGACAAGTAATCTTGAGTGAATACAACATTAAGTGCTTGAATTGGAGGTCTAGTCGCTAGTGGGACAGCTGAGACCAGAGCAGTGGAAAGAGTTGTAGGAGTGTCAACCTTTGTGGCCGAAGCATCAGCTACTGTGCTAGCTCCCTTGCCCATTAGTATGGGCACCTCTCTAGGTGTACTACCCTCTGGCATATCCAAGAAAATCAAACCTCTAGAAGTGGATGGTTGCTATCTACCCTTAGCAATCGGGTACCTTATATGGACCTTAAAGATGTCCTGAGTGCGGGTAGCCTCAACTTTTTGATCAATAGTTGATAAAATGGCACCCCCACCTCATAGAATAATCGAGCTATCAATCAAGGAAAATGGGATAGAAGTTCCATACCTAACAACCCTCGCTCAAATCTCCGCAACTATGATCCAGGCAAAATTTACTGCATACCTCGTCAAGAGGCTAGCCACCAGCACAGCCCAATCTAGTTTCAGCTTATTATCGAATTGGGTGGGAATCAATCGCATAAGGACAACTTCCAACTAGAACTTTGTGGAAAAACTCAAAGACCCCTTCATGATGGTCAATGTGTCTTCATTCACCCACGCCTGATCTATGTCAGTTAGCATGGACCCTAGCCACTTGATCTGCCTCAATTTTTCTATCGGTTCTTCAAATTTTTTTTCCCACTCACCACCATCTCTGCGGTATTCTACGTCTCCTCATAAGTGGGGCCATACAGGATCCTCTAGATCGTGCGCTCTAAAGGATGTTGGCCCTTTTTGGAGTTACCCTTTTTGAGTGTGTTGTTCAAGATAGCAGCATATGCCATATAGAATTCTCAAACCATGGTAGGTTTATACTTGCCCAGTGACTCACTCATCCAACCAAGTGGATAGTGATCAAACAACTCTTTTATATTCGACAATTTAGTCAAGTCTGATGAGCATATACCAACCTCCTCAAATATACTCCTTTTGACATTCCCTCTGGTTATAATCTCTAATCCAGTAACATACATCTCCCTCATACCCTCGATTATCCATCGAAGGTCTTCTTTATGATGTGTTAATTCACCCCTAATCTCCATTTGTCGTATTTCTTCAGAAGATGGGATCTCAACGTTTTCCTCTGTCTCATTGCCTAATGATCTCTCTTTTCCTGCTATCATTCCCTTTATCACTAGTTGAGTCCTCATTATCAGACTATCTAGCACTTGCTACATTAGATGCCTATCCTCCCTATTTAGACTAGGGAGAAGACGACTGAAGATTTAGTCTCTGCCTCATGGTTTGAGGATGCAATTGTGGCTTCTCCTCAATATCACTTTCATCTTGTAAATGGGTTATGATTTCCTTTTTCTCCGTGTTGGGATGTTATTGGCCCCCTCTTTGATTGGAACTTGGGAGGCATTATTCAGTTGAAAAAGTAACCAAGTAATTGAAAATTGGAAGACGACACTTCACGAGCCAAATCACTAACCGGTATTAGGAGGATGGTTCCTCAAAACAGTCATGGACACATATATGATCAAATTGACGGGACGTCATTCTTTCCACAGCTTGTCCTGTGAACTAGGAAAAATCTCCAGGGAAATTACCTTATTTTGTGAGGCAATGAGGGTATAACCACGACTCATGAACTTAAGAATGAATTTTCCTTTCCTTATTACTTTTGGATTTTTTCAGCACAAGCAGGGGTCAAAAGTTATTGATCAAAGATAATGCTTCTCCTTTGTATCTGAAATCTACTTTAGGATATGACTCTGTATATTGGGACAATCAAACTTTGGGAATTTGGGAGTTGTATAGGTAGGCTTATAGTGACTTGGGACATGGATATTTGGATGGGGGTTTATTTTATAGTGACTTGGGATTGGGATTTGGATTGGGGGTTATTTTATAGTAACTTGGTTTGGAGTTTGGACGTAGGTCTGGGAAGATGATGGAGAATAACTTTCTCGTGGGTTTGTGGGATGATACAAGAAAATTAAAGGAAGATAACTGACTAGACATAAAGTGATTGAAATTAGCAACCCTTGTGAAAAGGCACAAGGACCTCCAACTCACAAATCAAGACACCTAGTTCCTAGGAAGACCTCAAGGAAGATGATTCCTTGCAACCCTTCTCTCTACACAATAAACAATTCAAAGCTAGACAAAAGCTAAGCAATTTACTACATTCAAAATATTCTTTGTTAAAAATCACGAAAATCTACTATGAAAATTAAAAGAACTCCTATTTATACTAAGTAAGGAAAAGGAGAGACTATTAACAAATATGCGCTTAATGAATAAGTGCCTTCTTTGGATAGTCTTCCTTTTTCTTTGAATGTCACTTCTAGCCACTTTCTTCACTCCTTTGTCCATCTTGTGTTCCTTCTTCTTCTCAAGCTACAATCCAAACATGGATTCTTTTGGACGTTTCCTATATGCACTCAAGTGCCTCCTTTTTCATGAAGAGGCCTTGTAGATCTTGGAGCTCCCTTGCTTGGCTCCTTGTGAACGGTCTTGAAGGAATATGAATTTCATCATTCTCCCCTTCTTAAAAATATTTTACCCTCAAATTTGAGGGGTCATCACCACGCATCACCATAGAGTAAAGGTCACAGACATTGAATGTGTTGTGTACATGGTAATCCGGAAGGAGATCCACCTTGTATGCATTATCATTCCACCTTTAAAGAACTTCAAATGGACCATCTCCTCTAGGAATGAGCTTGGTCTTTCTTTTATTTTGAAACCTTTCCTTTCGAAAATAGACCCAAACCCAATCACCCAGTTCAAAGACAACTCTCTGCGGCCCTTGTTGGTTTTCTTGGCCATCTCTTGATTTTTATTCTCAAGTTGGAGTCGCACCGTCTCGTGCAAGGCTTTCATGGCCTCGACCCTTTCGTGGCCATCTAAACTCAACACAACATCTTCAGACAAAGGGGTTAGATCAAGGGGGTAAGGGGGTTAAAACCATAAACAACCTCAAATGGAGACATGCCAATAGTACTATGATCACATGATTATAAGCAAATTCAACTAGAGGCAATTGATCTTCCCAAGATGTGAGTTTACCTTTAACAATGGACCGAAGCATAGAACGAGTTGTGGAACTAACAAGTCTATTAGAAAGTAGAATTAGCAACTTTTACACGAATTTTCAAGTGGATGAAATCGGTTGAGTGGTCTCAGTTGGAGATGGGATTGCACGTGTTTATGGATTGAATGAGATTCAAGCTGGGGAAACGGTTGAATTTTCCAGCGGTGTGAAGGAACCTAGAGTCCTATTCACAATCTCAGTTTGGCCATCGATTTGTGGGTGACATGATGTGGAAAATAATAATCTACTACCCAGTCGGCCCCACAATTCCTTCCAAAATAGGCTAAGGACAGTCCCTATCACTAACTATGATTTTAGGAATGCCATGCAATTTAACCACATGTTCAACAAACAAGGATGCAACATGTGAAGCTTCATCACATTTATGACATGCAATAAAATGAGTCATCTTTGAAAACCGGTCAACAACCACAAAAATGCTATCCATACCCCTTCTAGTCCTCAACAATACCAATATAAAGTCCATAAAAATGTAAAGCCAAGGCCTTTGGGGTATGGGACGAGGGGTATATAAACAATGGAGAGGTAGTCTAGATTTAGCACTATGACATTCAACACACTGACCACAAAGTTTAGCAACATCACTATGCATCTTAGGCCAATAAAATTGTTCTTCAAGAATTTCCAAGGTTTTATCAATGCCAAAATGGCCCATCAAGCCCCATCATGTGCCTCTCTCACAAGATTTTCCCTCCAAGAGCTCATGGGCACATATAGACGCTTGTTTTTGAACAAGTAACCATCAAATCTAGCAAAAAGGGTTGGGGGTCTATCCTTAGGCTCATGGTCCCTTTCCAATGCTTCACAATCTTCGAAGTTTGAGAAAATTTGGGGTCATAGGTAAAGACTTTAAGATTTCAAAACTCATCCATTTGGAAGTCAAAGTAGCAACCAAAACATGCTTCCTAGAAAAGGCATCCACCACCACACTATCCTTCCGCCTTTTGTATTGGATTCATAAGGGGAAGTTTCAAGGAATTCAATCCATTTAGCATACCTCTTGTTCAAATTTTCTTGGGCCTTAATATGTTTCAAGGACTCATGATCGGTCCTAGTGACAAACTCTTTAGGCCACAAGTAATGTTTCCAATTACTCAAAGCTCTAATCGAAGCATAAAGCTCAAGATCATAGGTGGAATAATTCAAGGTCGCACCTTAAAGCTTCTCACTAAAATAAGCAATGGGCTTCAAATCTTGCATCAAAATGGCACTCATGCCCACTTTACTAGAATCACATTCAATTTCAAAAGTCTTATCAAAGTTGGGCTATTACAACAATGGTGAGGAGATAAGCAGTTGTTTCAAGGTTTCAGAGGAACTTGCTTGCTCCTCATCCTAAATAAAAGGCACATCCTTTCGGATCACCTTGGTCAAGGGAGCAGCTATGGTTCTAAAACCCTTACCAAAATGCCTATAAAATCTAGCCAATCCATGAAAACTACAAAAATCACAAATGGATATAGGAGTTGGTTCTAATAGCGTCTATTTTGGATTCATCAACCTCAACATCCCTTGAACTCAAAACAAAACCCAAGAAAACAACTTCATAAACACTAAAAGGACATTTATCAATATTAGCATAAAGTTGTTCACGTCGAAGAACAGCAAATGCACAGCTCAAACGATCAACATGTTCATCCATGGTCTTGATATACACAAACACATCATCAAAATATACAACCACAAATATACCAATGAAAGGCTTCATCACCTTGTTCATTAGGTGCATGAAAGTACTAGGAGATTTAGTGAGACCAAAAGGCATCAGCAACCATTCATATAGACCAATTTTTGTCTTGAATACTATTTTTCATTCATCCTCGGGTTTCATCTAGATTTGATGGTAACCGCTCCTAAGATCAATCATGGAGAATATGCAGAACCATTCAATTCATCTAACATGTCATCAAGTCAAGGAATGGGATGGTGATACTTTTTCGTGATTTTGTTGATATCACGACAATCGACACACATCCTCCAAGTGACATCTTTCTTTGGCACTAAGATCACTAGAACCACACATAGGCTTATGCTTTCTCTCACAACCCTTTTTTTAAGAGTGCATCCACTTGCTTTTGAAGTTCTTTGGTGTCCACCAGATTGGACTAGTAAGCCAGTTTGTTTGGAAATTGTGACCCCAGGATGAAGTCAAGTTGATGCTCAATACCCTCAAGGGAGGCCATCCCTTTGAGAGGTCCAACGGAAACACATCATCAAAATCCTGCAAAAAAGAAGAAATAGAACTAGGCAAAGAAGGGGTTAATTCATTAGTAAGAAAAGAATAGTCCATATGCATGAGAAGGACCACCAGTTTCCTCTCCTCTAACTCCTTCCTAACCTCCTTGATACTTTCCAAGAGAGCCACCTTCGCTTTCGCCATAGGGTTCAACTGTTTTTCACTCTCCTTTTCAGCACCAACTTCTCTACTACACATAACTCCATTGCATTTCTCCTTCAACTCCTTCATTTTAATGTATATGTCCCTTAGTTGCAATGGAGTCAACGGGTAGAGAACATGTTTCTGCCCCTTATGTAAAAAGGAATACCAATTGGTTCTACCATCATGATGAGTAGATCTATCATATTTCCAAGGTCGCCCAAGTAGCATATGGCAAGCTTGCATAGACACCACATCACAAAGAATGTCATATTGGTATGTACCAATCTTGAGCTGATCACAACTTGGTGATGGACTCTCAGTTCCCCACACTCACTCAACCATTGAAGTTTTTAAGTAGAAGAGTGTTTGGTGGTTGGAAGGTAAATAAAGTCTACCAAAGAAGAACTTGCCACATTGGTACAACTACCACCATCAATAAACAAGGAGCACACATTCCCTTTAATGAGGCAGTTAGAATGTAATAGATTTTCGCTTTGACTAGGGTCATCCATGGCGTTACTTATCATGGCTTGACACACTACATAATTTAGATTGGTGAGATCCCTTCTTGATGTATATGTCGCTCAGTTGAATGGAGTCAAGGGGTAGAAAACATATTTCTGCCCCTCCTGTGCAAAGGAATATCAATTGGTTCTACCATCATGATAAGTAGCTCTATCATATTGACAAGGTCGCCCAAGTAGCATATGGAAAGCTTGCATAGGCACCATGTCACAAAGAATCTCATCTTGGTATGTACCAATCTTGAACTGACCACAACTTGGTGATGGACCCTCAATTCCCCACACTCACTAACCTATTGATGTTTGTAAGGAGAAGAGCTTTTGGTCGTTGGAAGGTGAAGAAACTCTACCGAAGAAGAACTTTCCACATTGGTACAACTACCACCCTCAATAACCAAGGAGCACATATTTCCTTTAATGAGGATTTTAGAATGGAATAGATTTTTCTTTTGACTAGGGTCATCCATAGCGTTGCTTATCATGGCACTACGCACTACATAATTTGGAATGGTGAGCTCCCCTTCTTGAGGCATATCATTGACTACCAAGGCCCGCTTGGCTAATCTACAAGGGACACCAACATAATCACCATCCTCGCACTTCTAATCAACTATAACATCATCCTCCTCCTGGGGGTCATCAATGTCAACCCCCACAATAACATCAATATTATCATAACAATAAAAACCATCGGCCAATACAAGGAATGCCCTCCAATTGGGGAACTCATCTTATTACCACAACCTTGGCATTTGTGGCATTTAATAGGGTGAGAAGTGTTACCTCATTCTTTTGGAGAAATAATAGGAGTGGGTCACTCCACTTGATTGCTTTTGACAAAAGGCTTTTTGACATCATGCATGGCGCCCTTGTCCTTTTTCTAATTGGAAGAAAAAGTTTCTCCAACTTTTTTGTAGTTCCAAGTACCTTAGAAAACCCTAGGTTTGCCAAGCTTCTCATCTTGGAGCCCCACCTATATCCAATAGCTGCTTCAAGAGTTTAATCGATATCACGATAGTGGTAGAGTGTCATGGGGGAAGCAATCTCCTTACTCAACCTCACTATAAACCAAGTCATAGCATTTAAAGGATTTTCATCAAAATCAATAAGCATCTTCAAGAGTTGGAACTCATCATAGTATTGATCTACACTTTTGGTTCCTTGCTGTAAAGTGTAAATCTTATTTAGTTTCTCTTAAAAGTACCTCTCGGTGACATACTTCCGCCTCAAAATAGCTTTAAACTCTTATCAAGGTGGGGTAAGAGACAAACCATGCATCCTTCTTACCTTGACTTTAGTTTCCCACCATGTGGAAGCAAAGCCCTCAAATTGAGCAATGGCATAAGATGCCTTCCGGACAACGGACATCTCGTTTGTCAAGAAGATCCTATCACATTACATCACCCAATCAAGAAAGACATCATGGTTGATTTAACCCTTGAAGGAAGGAAGAGCCACTTTGATGGAGTTAAGGCTCATGTCCCGACCTCCATCGTTGCCATTGAACTCGTGAACCCCATAAGGATCCTCAACATAGAAATCATCATGGTATCGTCGACCATGGTGTACATCTCTTCAATAATCACCCCCATATATACCCATGTGATGTATAGGACCATGTCGACCCCCTCTTCCACAGTAAGGACCTTGAACGGTCATGTTTGGCCCTCATATTTTTGTGGTAATCATTGGAAACATCATCGAACTCCTCATGGAATTCACCATCCAAAGGTTGTGATCTTGGGTGTATTTATACGATCCAACACTGTATTTTCAACCATACTAGAGCTTAGTTGAAGATAATCCCGATATATTCATGCATGTTTTGAATTAATTATTCTTGTGGACTAATAACTGTGATTAGAATGTTTGTAGGTGGAAAATACAATAAATTCAGCTAAGTTTTGCAGATGGACACTCGAAGATGAGGTACAGAAAGATCAAAGAGCTTAAAAATTGATGTTGGAATTCACTCCCGTGCCACATTGGAGATTGGTCGCATTGGAAAACGTGCTACAGCACTTTGGTAGGAAAAAAATTAACTTTTGAAGGCATCAAATTTCAAGTAAAGGACCGCTATGGGTCCGTGTGACGGAGAAAAAATGGCGCGATGGCCTCCGTGACACGACTCTTGTTTATTTTAGCAAGAATCAAATTTCCAGTGAACATCCGCATTTGGTCCGTGTCACGAGGGAAAATGGTGCATTAAGCTCTGTGACACGGAGCTGGGATTTCCAGAATTCTCACAATTCTAGTGAGCCTCCGCGACAACTCCATGTCATGGAGCAGTTCCTCCGCGATGAGCTCCATGTCATGGAGCTAGTTATTCACTGCATATTTTTTTAATTGTATAAATAGAACACTTATATGTTTTATTTTTTTTGTTATCTAAAATATTAGCAAGAACATGGGAAACGACAATTGAGCTGAAGAAAACTCCTAAGATCTTTCTCTTCTCTTTTCTTCTAAATTTCAATTGTTCTTATGCTAAAATTTTTTTTGGAGATGTTTAATCAAAGAATGAGTAGCTAATTCACCTCATTCTGAGGTTGAGGCTATTTGCATGATTGTATAATTTTTATTTTATTTTCAGCTTGATGTTCTTCTATCATGAATGGTTGTTCTTCTATTCCTGCTCTTTGTATTTTAGTGTTTGGCCAACATTAGGATAAATTCATAACCTTAATTTGGCTTTGAAAGGAGAATTATTAGGGTAGAATGAGGAATAGGGGAATGTGTTCTTATCTTTGCTGTAAATTAAAGGTGGTATTCGCGTGTGGAATAGAAATATACCTGCAACGCCACATTCAGTTAACAAAGGAAACAAATGCTTCTTGACCTAAGATGAGTTATTGCATCACAATTTAATATGTGTAGTTGCAAAGTTCATAATTAGGCAATTGGCTAGAGGTTCGAATGATCATAGTCAGACTTTAATTCCTCATAACCATCAACCCAATAGAGAAGGTAGCTGAAGAAAAATATAAGTTGTACATGATTGCGTCTCATGCCCTAATCTTAGAATATTCTTGCTTATTGATTTAATCAACGTTCTTTGCTTCATTGATTGTTTCTTTCTAGATTTATATTTATAAAAATCTTAACTTATTGGGCTACTTACACACTTGTGTAGAATAATTGTGAATACTTAAATTGAAAAATCACTACATCGTAGTCCCCGTGGGTTCGATATCTGGCTTGAAAGAGCCACTGTATTACTTGTACGACCACATGCACTTGCGTGCGTTTGGACAACAAGTTTTTGGCATCGTTGCCGAGGACTGGAAAAATTAGTAAAATTTGGGTTTTAGTTGTTCTATTTCTTTGTACAAGTGTTGACAACTTGATCTTAGCTGCTAAACTTGCAAGTATAGGGTAATTTCTGAAAGCTAGCAAGGAATAAAGAACTGGTGGACCCATTCTTGGATCCTGAATGATAGTTCCATTTACTAAGGAGAGAAGCTACTGAAAGAAAATTGCAGTTGTTATAGAAAGAGATTCTTGGACAACAACAACATCCACCAGTTGCGTAGGAAGAGTTGTTGCCCGAAATAATGGCAGCAAGACCAGTACGCGAGGTGGCAATCCCACACGCGAAAAATGTTACTTCTAGCATCCGCAGGCCGGAGCCAGGAGGCAGATTCGAGATGAAATAAAATATAGTGTAGCTCTTGCATACAAGTGAACAGTTTACAGGTCTTCCATGTGAAGAACCGCAGCAACACCTCCAAAATTTTCTGGAGATAAGTGACACCTACATAGCCACACAGGTATTATCGGATTATGTGAGGCTGACATTGTTCTCATTTTCCTTTTTGGGGGAAGCGAAGAGGTGGCTGAAAGATGAACTACCTAACTGTATAACCACATGGGACGATCTGGGGAGAAAATTTATGATCAGGTTCTTTCCTTCTAGGAAGACAACAAAGCTTAGAAGTCAGATTCTGAGTTTCAAACAGAGAAATGGTGAGAACCTATACCAAGCTAGGGAGAGGTTCAAGTCTATGCTGTGAGATTATCCTCACCATCACCAGTCGAATGATGTGTTGGTGCACGCTTTTATAGAAGGCTTGGAGCCTCACACCAAAATCTTTTTAGACTCTGCAGCTGGTGGGCAAGCCTTGGAAAAGACTTATGAGGAATTGTACACATTGTTGAATAGAATTTTGCAGGGCAACCCAAAATGGAATGCTGACACACATAGAGGTGTGGTGAAGTGAGCGGCAGGCATCTTGGAGGTAGATGGGCTAACAGCTATTGCTGCATAGATAACTACATTACAGAATTAGATGAACACTCACTTCAGTAACATGAACTTGGGGCAGCCGCAAGTTCCACTCAATGCAGTCCAGTAAGTGTGGTGTGAAGTTTGTGGAAGCAGTGAACACTCAGTCGAACATGTGGTGCTAACCCAGATTCAGTTTATTTTGTAGAGAATGCACAAAGGAGCAACAATCAGCATTATGGCAACAATTAAAACCTCAACTGGATGAATCACCCAAATTTTTCATAGGGTGGTAATAGTCACCAAGGCCAAAGTTCGAATCAGGGTCCGCACAGAAATAAGGGGGCAAATCATAATTTTCAGCCCCAGTTCAGAGAGAATAATTCTCCTAATCAATCCAGAACCATCGAGGATATGCTGAAGACAATTATAGCCAACCAAGCTCAGATGGTGGCTGACAAAGTTAATTGACAGCTAACATGAAAAATCAATAGTTGGCTACAAAGGCGTTAGAAATTCAGCTGGGACAGCTAGCTGGAGCACAGAATACTCAACCCCGGGTGGGTTACCGAGTGATGCAAACACCAACCTGAGTAGGTAAATGCTGTCACCACTAGGAGCGGTATACAACTAAAGGAGTTGGTGCCAGAAAAGCTAGCATAAAAGCTATAATTATAAAGGAGGAGGTCGAGGACAATGATAGAGAAACGGGGAGTGGAAATTCAATAGGAGCTGTGAAGTCACCACCACCCCCCCTTTCCCTAAGAAGTTGAGGAAGCATACGGAAGAAGCATGCTTCCAAAATTTTATGGAAGTATTAAAGCAGGTACATATTAATCTTCCATTGGTGGATGTTTTGCAAGGTATTCCGAAGTATGCAAAATACATAAAATATATTATGGTGGACAAGAGTATGCCACAGTTGCACTTACTGAGGAGTGTACATCAAGGATAAAAAATAGACTGCCTACAAAGCTCAAAGATCTGGGAAGTTTTACTATCCAGATCACAATTGGGCATTCCATTGGAGCCCGTGGTTTATGTGATCCTTGGGCGAGCATTAATTTGATTCCCACCTCATTGTTCAAGAAGTTGGGTTTGGGTAGTCCATGACCCATACCTGTGATTTTGCAGCTAGCGGACCGCTCGTTAGACAAACCATATGGAATTGTGGAAGATGTGCTAGTGCAAGTGGGCTCTATTATTTTTCTGGTGGATTTCATAATTCTTGATTTTAAGCCATACCCAGAAGTCCCATTTATTTTAGGACGTCCCTTTTTGGAAACCGGACAAGCCTTGATAGATGTAGTTGCAGGGCAGCTAACTATGAGAGCCCTTGATAAGTTGGAAGTGTTTGATGCCTATAAAGCCATGAAGCTCCCTGATATTTATGCGAAGCTGTCAGCCATCACTATTATTGACCAAGAGTCAGCAATTAAGCTCATTAGCCCAAAGGATCCCTTGGAATGAGCGTTGGTGCGGCATGATCAGTTTGGAGATGTCACAACTTATGAAATGGTGCAAGATTTGAATACGGCCAACATGTTCTTACGGAAGCAAGAGTTTTAATCCCTACAGAGATCTATGGAGCCTCCACCGAAGCCATCTATTGGGGAGGCCCTAAAAATAGAGTTGAAGGAATTGCCTCCACACCTCAAGTACGCATTCTTAGGAGAAGAAGATACATTTTCGGTCATTATTTCTTCAAGACTAACAGATTCACAGGTTCAAGAAGCATTGGTGGTCCTAAAAAAGAGATATCCACAGAATCAATCTGGCCTTCTGCATGCACAAGATATTAATGGAGGAAGGATCAAAACTGATTGTGCAGCATCAAAGGAGGTTGAACCCAGTGATGAAAGATGTGGTGCGGAAGGAGGTAATTAAGTGGTTTAATGAAGGAGTGGTCTATCCAATTTCTAACAGTGAGTGGATCAGCCCGATTCAGTGTGTCCCAAAGAAAGGGGGCATGATAGTTATCACTAATGAGAAGAATGAGTTGATTCTTACTCGCATGGTCACAGGTTGGAGGATTTGCATGGACTATAGAAAATTAAATGAGGCCACCAGAAAAGATCACTATCCTATTTCATTTATTGATCAAATGTTGGACAGACTTGCAGGCCAGTAGTATTATTGCTTTCTTGATGGTTATTCTGGTTTTAATCAAATAGCCATAGCCCCAGAATATTAGGAGAAGACCATATTTACCTTTCCATATGGGACGTACGCCTTCAAGCATATGCCATTTAGAATATGCAATGCACCAACCACCTTCCAACGATGCATGATGGTTATATTTCATGACATGGTCGAAGACAATGTAGAGGTATTTATGTATGATTTCTTTGTTTTTGGTAACTCGTTTGCTATATATATGCAAAATCTGGACAGGGTCTTGGCTAGGTGTGAAGATACGAACCTGGTACTGAATTGGGAGAAGTGCCACTTTTTAGTCAAGGAAGGAATTTTCCTTGGCCACAAAGTGTCACAAAGAGGATTAGAGATTGACCGTGCCAAGGTAGAGGTTATTGACAGGCTACCACCGCCAGTGTTGGTTAAGGGTGTTCGCGGTTTCTTGGGACACGCTGGGTTTTATAGGCGGTTCATTCAGGATTTTTCAAAGATCTCCAGAACAATGTGCAGAATACTGGAAAAAGATGTAAAATTTGAGTTTGGGGTAGAATGTGTCAGTGCTTTCGAGGAGCTAAAGAAGAATCTAGTGGAAGCTCCTATTCTGATTACTCTAGATTGGGAACGCCCGTTTGAGCTGATGTGTGACCCTAGTGATGTGGTTGTGGGTGCAGTACTGGGGCAGAGAAGAGAAAAGATTTTCCACTCCATATACTATGCAAGCAAAATGTTGTATGCTTCTTAGGCTAATTATACTATCATAGAGAAGGAGATGTTGGCGCTGGTGTATGCATTCGATAAATTCAAGTCCTATCTTGTTGGGACAAAAGTATAGTGCACATGGATCATGCAGTTATCCGATACTTATTCAACAAGAAGGATGCTAAGCACATGTTAATTAGGTGAATATTACTGCTGTAGGAGTTTGACTTGGAAATTTGAGACAGAAAGGGCAGCGAAAATCAGGTAGCAGACTATTTGTCACGGCTAGATGACAGATCACATGTGAGTGATGTTTGGCGCATTCGAGAAGAATTCCCTGATGAGAAACTCTTGGAACTAAGTATGGAGGAACTCCCTTGGTACGCGGACATAGTAAACCTGATAGTAAGTGGAGTGTACCCACCAGAGGAAACCGCTCAACAATGAAGTATGAGTCTCGGTTCTACATGTAGGATGAGCCATATCTATTCAAGCAGGGACCACATCAAGTGATGAGATGGTGCATTCTAGAGAGCCAGGTGACATAAGTGTTGAGAAGTTGTCAATCCTCGCCGTATGACGGTCATCATGGAGAAGAGTGCACTACTCATAAGGTGCTCTATTCAGGTCTCTTTTGGCCAACTTTATTCAAGGATGCAACAGCATATGTTAAGGCATGTGATCAATGCCAGAGGATGGGCACAATTAGCAGAAAACATGAGATGCCCTTGCATAATATCTTGGAGGTCGAGGTATTTGACGTGTGGGGGATAGATTTCATAGGGTCGTTTCCACCATCATTCGGCAATCAATACATTTTTGTAGCAGTGGACTATGTCTCCAAATGGGTTGAGACCGCAGCCTTCCCCACTAAGGATGCCAAGGTAGTGGCCAAATTTGTGAAGAAGTTGATCTTTCCTAGGTTTGGAACCCCACAAGCTATTATTAGTGATGGAGGTTTGCACTTTGTAAACAACTACTTCCAAAACCTATTGGCCAAGTATGGAGTCAGGCATAAGGTTGCTACAGCATACCACTCACAAACTAGTGGATAGGTTGAAGTATCGAATAGGAAAGTCAAGCAGATTCTTCAGAAAACCATAAATGCTCAACGAAAGGATTGGGCAATCAAACTAGATGATGCTTTGCGAGCATATAGGACTTCCTATAAGACGCCAATTGGGACTTCACCATATCAGTTGGTTTATGGGAAGGCCTGTCACTTGCCTTTGGATCTTGAACATCAGGTATATTGGGATATAAGGAAGTTGAACATGGATTCTGGGTTAGCTGGGAAAAAGAAGTTGTTGCAATTTCATGAACTAGAGGAGTTTCAGTGGCACGCCGATGAGAGTGTGAAGCTGTATAAAGAGAAGACTAAGATATGGCATGACAAGCACATAGTGCCTCGAGTCTTCTAGCCTGGCCAGATGGTGTTACTATTCAACTCCAGGTTAAAGTTATTTCTAGGGAAGTTGAGGTCCAAGTGGTCTGTACCATTTGAGGTTGCTAGGATGACCCTATATGGGGCAATTGAATTGTGGCAAGAAGATAAAAGTGTCCAATTTTTGGTGAATGGTCAAAGGTGCAAGTATTATTGGGGTGAGGGCGTAAATCGAGAGAAGACGTCTATCACCTTATCTGACTAATGTGTTTGAGTTGGGTCGTGTCGCGATGGTAAATCAGGCACTGCGCGTGAGGCAACTCATGAGTGGAATGTAATAGTTAGGACTTATTTTCCAAAGAAAAAAGTTGCTCCATGACTAAAACTACGGCGATAGGTGGGAGGCAACCCACTATTTTCTAATTTATTTATATTTTTGGATGCAGTACAACACGAGCAGGGCTAGGAAAGAAATCAAGATAAAAATTACATCACGGGAGTCAAGGTACAATTCAAAAATAATGGGCCTACACGACAGGCCCATGCCACAAAGAAAAAGCTCCACGATAGCCTCCGTGATACATAGTTGTTTCAAAATACCCTCACTGAGAAATAGTGTAGGCTTACGATGGGTCTATGCCACGAAGCTCGTCCTCCACGATAGCCTCTGTGGCACGTTGCTTTTTATTTTGCACTGGGTTCTATTAAAATAATAGGTCGTCTCGCCCAATGATCTTGGGCAGAATTTCATGCCCAAGTGATACTCAAATTCTTCATTTCTACTTGTTTATCTATTTTTATGTGTACATTCTCATGTGATTCTTAGGTAAATATGAATTTATACTAACCATCATGATTAGTATTGTTTTGCAGGTAGAAGGAATTTTTGGAAGCTAATATACAAGTTGGTGAAGTGCGGGAATGGACTCGGAAGCAAGAAGTGGAAGTTGACAAGGAAGTTGGCAAAAATAGGGGCTCCGTGATGGCTCCATGTCACGCTACCATCGCGGAGGCTTTCTTCTGGGAGGAATAAATTATGTCAAATTCCAGTGGAGGTTCGCGTTACCTCCGTGGCACGGAGGTAGTGCTCCGCGATGCACTCCGTGTCACGTTGAGTGTGATTACTTAGAACCTCAAGTTCCAATGAAGGTGCGCGATAGCACCGTGGCACGTGGAGGTGTCCAACAGAGAGATAAAGCAGATTCTACAGAAGACAGTGAATGCGAAACGAATTGATTGGGCAAGCAAACTTGATGATGCGTTGTGGGCTTATAAAACTGCATACAAGACACCCATTGGGACTTTTCCGTACAGCTTGGTTTATGGAAAGGGATGTCATCTACCTGTGGAGTTGGAACATCGAGCTTTTTGGGCTGTGAGAAAGCTAATTATGGATCTGGAGCTAGCAGGGAAGAAGATGTTGTTGCAACTCAGTGAATTAGATGAGTTTCGATGGCATGCCTATGAAAGTGCCAAATGCTACAAGGAGAAAACTAAAAGGTGGCACGACAGTCATATGGTGCATCGGATCTTTGAGCCGGGACAGAAAGTGTTGTTGTTTAATTCAAGGTTGAAGCTTTTTCCAGGAAAGTTGCGGTCCAAGTGGTCAACGCCGTTTAAAGTGTGAGAATGACCCCACACGGGGCAGTGGAGTTGTGGCAAGAAGATAAAAGTGCAACATTTTTGGTGAACGGGCAAAGATGTAAGCATTATTGGGGTGAGGACGTTATTCGAGAGCAGACGTCTATCACTCTCGAGGATGATTAAGGATAATAGCGTCGAGCCGCGATGGTAAACCAGGCGCTGCACGGGAGGCAACCCGT
>JACEIK010008915.1:0-13761 GCA_018107945.1 Datura stramonium
CTATTTTACCTACCTTAATGTAATTATCCTAGTTAGCCATGTTGAGCCTTAGCCTATTCTTTTGATAGCCATATTACAAGCTTAAATTCCTTTTTGTTCTATTGACTTGTATTTGATCCAAATGATTCCTGGAACACTTTAATGAAAATCCTACATGAAAGGAGCATAAATGGAAAAGTGAAGGGAAAAGCCAAAAAAGTTGGAAATTAGAAGAAAAGAAAAGGGTGAAATTTGCTAAACAAGGGAGGTGATATTAGTGGGAAATCAAAAAGAAGAAAGAGCTTTGAAAAAATGATGATAAAAAAATGTGTGAATGATCCTAATGTTGAAAAAAAATCCCCACTAGTCACCTAGGGTGAGAATTTGAAAAATAAAAGGAGCTATAAGGAGAAAAATAGGAGATTGAGGAAAGTGCTAAAAAATCAAAGTGTTGTGAAGTATTAAAGTGCTTCGGGAGCTTAGTCACTATCTTGGCAAAATAGTCCCTACCCGTCCCTTAGCCTACATTACAACCATGTTAAGTCCTAATTGATCCTTGATTCAAAATTCTATATTAGTTGATTATTACACTAAGGGCGCATGTATGTTGAGTTTTTGGGGAGAGTGAGCGGCTTTTGTTATATTTATAGCCAAGTTAATATTGTATTATATCTAGTGTGTGAAAGGGCATTTCTTCAAATTGTGAGGGGCACAATGGTAAGACTTTGATATATCTAAATTGCCAAATTACATATGGTTCATGTTGTCCCAAAATATATCTTGATGAGTTAGTTTTCAAAGGGTATTTGATCTCGAACTTAGATATTTTAATGTTGATCCTATATGCATGTGAATGAGTCATTGGAGCTTTATTGATTTGTCTCATGATCCTAAGTGCAAATAGACCTATTCGTAGGATGAAATTTGTGCCTAAATTTGAGAAGGGAAGTAGTAGATTATTTGAGGACGAAAAATAGTTTAAGCGTGTGGTGGTGATGAAGGGAATATTTACTCACTTCTTAGCCATATTTTTCCCATACTTTACTATGTTTTGAGAATAAATTATGTGTGTTTGCATGTATTATCATACATATTGTGAAAAGAGTTAACACATATGATTAGATATTTTTAGGGGTAGAAATGATTGATTTGGGTGCATTAGAGGCTTTTGGAACGAAGGTGAAGAAGTTGGGTTGCACAAAATGGAGATTGAAACATTAGCACCACTAGTTACACAAGCACAACCAGTTGCGCAACACACTACCATGCAAGTGAGATCGGAGGCGCGAGGTACAAACCCTTTTGCGTGATGAGAGGCGCGAGGTGCTTGCCTGCCCGCGCAACCAACCATGCGACACGACAACTAATGTGGTGCGATGCTCTGCGTGGTGCACCAGCCTTGTCTAGATTTCAACAAGTCTATCGTACTTCAACTAGGAAAAGGAGTTACAAATCCCAAATCAAATCCGTAAAGGAAGAATAAAGGAATAAATCTACTGTTATAATACCCTATATTTTTATGTAATTTGAGGAGAACTTTTAGAGAACTTACAACATAGAATTGAGAGTTAGTAATACATTGAGATACTTGTTGTTGAATTGTTCTTCCTTATTTTTGAAATAATCAAGTAACTTTCTTCCTATCATCATTGTAAGTATTAATTTATGTGTTTGTCTATGAATGCTATTAATTTACTTATAAACATGATAGGCTAAAACTTCCACAACTAGGGTTGTGGGAACCATGGTGAATTAACGAACTAGGATTTACACGACGTGATTGCAAACCATTACTAAATGCTTGTATTGTATTCTCTTAATCTTTAAATATTTCTTAACGGTGCGCCACGTTTTGACTTGCCTGAACTCTCTACTTTCTTGAGCCTAGAGAGGTAGCGATTAGGAAAAGAGAAGTACAATAAAGCCTTGATTCTTTATGATAATTGATTTAACGATGTGACACGACGGGGGTATTTTTACTACTCAAAGATCACCAAAACACTTCTATGGGTTTCCTCCCATGGAGCGCATGATTTAATGTCGCGATATGACGCAAGTCCCCGAGTTACTCAGATTTCATCCAGAGCCTAGAGATCAACTGGCTTTATTTCTTCGCTTTTTCCTAGATATGCTTTCACCCATTGACCATTAACTTTAAAGTGCTTTCCTTCATGGTTTTTCAATTCAATTTCCATATGGGAGAATATTTGAACCACTCAAAAAGGCCCCAACCATTAGACTTCAATTTTCCAGGAAACAAGCGAAGCCTAGAATTGAATAGTAACACCATATCACCCGGGCTGAACTCTCTTATCTAAATCTTTCGGTCATGCTGAATTTTCATCCTTAGTTTATAAATTACAAAACTCTCATAGGATTTCAAATGGAATTCATCTAGATCATTCAACTGATCAAGCCTCAAGTTTGTAGCTTCGCTCCAGTCCAAATTCAACTTCTTGAGCGCCCACATAGCTTTGTGATCAAGTTCAACCAGAAGATGAAATTCTTTACTATATAAAATCTAATACAGAGACATACCTATAGGAGTCTTGAAGGTGGTCTGATAAGCCCATAAAGAATCATCTAGCTTCCTAGCCCAATTTGTAAGATTAGCATTCACAGTCTTCGTCAAGATGGTCTTTATTTCTCGGTTTGTGACTTAAACCTGCCCACTAGTGTTATTCCCGACATAAGCTTACCACATTGTTTGAAGTGAAATTTCCCAATTTTTATTATAAATTCTAGCTTGTGGTATGTTGAGTAAATACTTCTACATGTAGCTTACCACATGATTTAGAGTAGATTCTCCCACCTATGATTGAGCCTGTGGTATGTTTCGGAATAAAGTCTCATATATGCATGAATTCATAGTTGAGATGTATGTCAATGTTGAGCTTAATATTAATATGATGTCTAGTCTATGCATGATTTCATTATGAGCTTTGTCATTATACAATGTTGAGCTTCATTTCATATGATGTTGAGTTATGCATGATTTCATCTTGAGCTTCGTCAAGGGACAATGTTGAGCTTTGTCAATAGACAATGTTGAGCTTCGTCAATAGATGATGTTAAGCTTCATTATATACGATGTAGAGCATTTCACGTTTTTGGGAGAAGAGTCTAGCACTGAGCGGGTTAAGTGTCAATTACCCTATGCCCCAGAACTATGCGCCAATGTAGGTTGATACTATTGTACTATTGGGACCTCCTTGTGAGCTATCCCCGGCTCAATTTTCCCTTCAGCTTAATATCGATATCATGGTATCGTCCATCGCCCTGGCAATGTTATGGATGGCTCTATACACTTGAGTGTGATAGTTGAGATCACGTAAGCTCTATCGTGGTATGTCGATTAAGTGATGAGTCTTCCATTATATATATCATTCAGTTTTGCATATTCATTACTCATGATGATTACTTATGCATGCATGTTCAAAAAGCAAGGTTTGACTCATTTTTCAGCTTTTGATATAAATGTTATGTTTTAGCTTTGAGTCATTCGAGTCAGTCATGATGTTATAAAGCCATGCATGAACACATTATGATAAGGGTACTATTTCAGAATGAGAACATGTAGCCTTCTACTTATACTTAAAAGCTTATGATATGTTATGAAATGTTTTAAATGATTATTTTACTGAAGCGGTTTTACTTACCTTTCATACTCGGTACATTCAACGTACTGACCGCATACTTCTTTATTGTATCGTTTCATGATACAGGATACGACTTGCGGCTTCAGCCCCATCCTTAGACAGCTTTCCGAAGTTAGTATCTACTCAGATTGGTGAGTCCTCATCCTTTGAGGACTATACTATCATTTTCCTTTATTTATTTCCACTCTCAGTATTGTTGAGTTAGTTGGGGTCTTATCCCATCAACTCATTTAGATTAGAGGCTTTCAGAAATATGTATGTGTAGCTTGAGATATTATTCTGATATGTCGTTGTATGAGACTTCCGCTGAGTTATAATTATGTTTTCTTCATGTTTATTGAATGAGTTAGTTGAAATCTTATTCCATGGGTCGACTTGGGGTCTCTCGGGGTCCGTTGTCCCGTGTCTACGATCCGGGCCTCTATTCGAGTCGTGTCAAACTTCGTATCAGAGCCATAGGTTTGATATGTCCTAGGGTGTCTGAAAGTCGTGTTAAGTAGAGTCTTTTTCATGGGTGTGATGCGCGCCACACCTATGAAAAATAGGCTACTAGATGT
Source organism: Datura stramonium (assembly GCA_018107945.1). Taxonomy (NCBI): domain Eukaryota; kingdom Viridiplantae; phylum Streptophyta; class Magnoliopsida; order Solanales; family Solanaceae; genus Datura; species Datura stramonium. The sequence continues at coordinate 4,196 of JACEIK010008915.1, forward strand.
TTTACAAAATGTTCCCTTCTTTCATGATCTATGTCGTGCGATCAAAAGCCTTTCTATCCTTCTAATTCGTGCTATTCGCGATTGTAGAGTCATGGAACCTCGAAGAGTGAATAAAGTTAGGAATGGAGGTGGTGTGGGCCATGAGGATGGGCACGGTCATGAGCATCAGCCAGCCCCACCAGTTAAGGAGCCTCAAGCACTAGAGCCAGTCGATCATGCTGAGTGTCCAACTTCCATATAGATGCTTGCGTAGGCCTTGACCGCTCAGGTCAATAAGTAGGCAATTGCGCATGTTCCGCAAAATGGCAATGCGGAGTCCACTCGAGTCAGAGACTTCTTGAGGATGAACCCGCCAGAGTTTATGGGGTCCAAGGTAGATGAGGACCTGCATGACTTCATTGATGAGATTTTCAAGATCATCCAGGTTATGAGGGTGAGCAGTGTGGAGTGCGCAGAGTTGGCCTCCTACCAGTTGAAGGGGGTTGCGAATATTTAGTTCCGCCAGTGGAAGGATAGTAGGGTCGCTGGAGCTTGTTCGGTCATATGGGAGGAGTTTCAGGTCACATTCCTCGATCGGTTCTTCCCTCGAGAGATGAGAGAGTTGAAAGAAATTGAATTTGTGAATCTAAAGCAAGGAAGGATGACTGTTTAGAAGTATACCCTTGAGTTCACCCGCGTATCTAAGTATGCCCCGGAGTTAGTGATCAACCAGGGGGAGCGGGTGAGTATATTTGTACATGGTATAGCAGGATATTTGGACAAGGACTGCAGGATAGCTATGCTCCACCAGGACACGGACTTCCGTCGCGTAGTGTTGTATGTCCAACAGATAGAGGTGGCACATTCGAGGGAAAGGGAGGCCAAGAGGGCCAGGACTGAGGAGCACAGATTTTCTTAGCAAAGGTCTGGTGGTGGACATCTAAACCCACCAGAGATCGTCAGCTGCAGCATCATCCGCCATGAGTGTGCCATCTAGGCCCCGACATGATCAGAGGAGGAAGTGTCAAGCTCGAGGTGTCATAGCAGCAGACCCACAGATTTTTCCATTCCAGCTTGCCGCACATATGGCCGAGGGCACACAGGCCAGTGCTTGGTAGGGTTAGGAGCTTGTTTTGGATGTGGGAAGCCTGTATATATGCTCAGATATTGTCCCACTGCAAGACAGGACTAGGTTGCGGGTCGAGGCCTAGCTTCTAGTTCAGCAGCCCCTCCCCCACGCACAGCTCATCATGGGGCATCTACAGTACAGTTGGCGGACAACACCAGAACAGATTCCACACCTTAGCCACTCGCCAAGAGGAGGAGGCCTCACCAGATATAGTCACCAATATGTTGAGTCTTTCATGTTGATGTATATGCTTTGTTAGATCTGGGGGCTACCTTGTCTTTTGTGACACCTTATGTATCCAGTAGCTTCAGAGTCAGTCCCGATGTCTTAGCAGACCTTCTCAATCTCTACTCCAGTAGGTGACTTAGTTACAGCTAGACATATGTATAGAGATTGCCCCGTCTCAGTTATTCATAAGGTCACCTCAGCAGACTTGATAAAGTTAGCCATGACTGATTTCGATGTTATTCTCGGCATTGATTGGCTATTTGCATGCTATGCTTCAGTTAATTGTAGGACCCGATCATTAGAGTTTAGATTTCCGAGTGAGCCTGTCTTACAATGGAAGGGTAGTTCAGTTGTGCCTGTAGGTCGATTTATCTCCTACCTTAAGGCTAGAAAGATGATTTCTAAGGGTTTTTTGTATCATCTAGTTAGGGTTAAGGATGTGGAGTCCGAGACCCCGACTATCCAGTCCGTACCAGTAGTACGTGAGTATCCAAAGGTATTTCTTGAGGATTTGCTAAGTGTCCCTCCTGAGCGGGAGATTGATTTCGGCATAGATCTTCTTCCCAACACGCAACCTATATTTATTCGGCCTTACAGAATGGCTCCAGCTGAGCTAAAAGAGTCGAAGGATCAGTTGAAGGACCTATTAGATAAGGGCTTTATTAGACCAAGTAAGTCCCCATGGGGTGCACCAATTTTTTTGTCCAGAAGAAGGATGGTTCGCTTCGGATGTGAATTGACTATTGATAGTTGAACAAGGTCACCATCAAGAATAGGTACCCCTTACCCAGGATCGATGATTTGTTTGACCAGCTTCAGGGTGCCAAGTGTTTCTCTAAGATTGATCTCAGATCTAGGTATCACCAGCTCAGGGTTCGGGAGGGTGACATTTCGAAGACCGCATTTAGGACTCAGTATGGTCACTACGAATTTGTTGTTATGTCTTTTGGACTAACCAATGCCCCTACAGCTTTTATGGATCTGATGAATAGGGTGTTCAAGGAATATTTGGCCATGTTTGTGATTGTGTTCATTGATGACATCCTTATATACTCTACGAGCGAGGAGGAGCATGTTGCTCACTTGAGAATAGTGCTTCAGATCCTCAAGGACCAGCAGTTGTATGCAAAGTTCAGAAAATGCAAGTTTTGGTTGGACTCGGTGGCATTTCTAGGCCATGTAGTATCAGGTGAGCGCATAAAAGTAGACTCTCAAAAGATCGAGGCGGTAAAGAATTGACCCAGACAAATGAACCCATCAGATATCAGGAGCTTTTTGGGCTTAGCGGGTTACTATTAGAGATTCGTTGAGGGTTTTTCATCCATTGTAGGCCCATTGACTAGGTTGACTCAAAAAAAGGTGAAGTTCCAATGGTCGGAGGCTCGTGAGAAAAGTTTCCAGGAGTTTAAGGCCCGAGTCACTTTAGCACCAGTGTTGACTTTACCCAAGGGTAATGATGACTTTGTTGTATATTGTGAGGCTTCACTAGTTGGACTCGGGTGTGTGTTGATGCAACATGGGAAAGTGATAGCATATGCCTCGAGACAGTTGAAAGTTCATGAAAAAGACTACACGACCCATGATCTTTAATTGGCCGCAGTGGTGTTTGCATTGAAGATATGGCGACATTACTTGTATCAGGTCCACGTGGATATATTCACGGATCACAAGAGCTTGCAATATGTGTTTATGTAGAAAGAACTCAATCTTCGTCAAAGGAGGTGGTTGGAGCTACTTAAGGACTATGATATGAGTGTTCTTTACCACCCGAGTAAAGCTAATATGGTAGAGGATGCACGTAGCAGACTCTCAATGGAGAGTGTGTTCCACGTGGATGAGGGGAGGAAAGAGTTGGTGAAAGATGTCCATCGACTTGTGAGGTTGGGAGTTAGATTGGTCGACTCGACCGATGGCGGCGTTGTTGTGAAAAACGGATCAGAATCGTCCTTGGTGACGGATGTGAAGGCCATGCAAGATGAGGATCCAATTCTAGTAAAGCTGAAGGAAGCCGTTGGAAGTCATAAGATGGAGGTCTTCTCCCAAGGGGGAGATGGGGTACTGCAATATCAGGGCCGGCTATGTGTTCCAGATGTTGATGATTTGAGAAATTGGATATTGCATGAGGCACATGGATCAAAGCATTCTATTCATGGGGGTGCCACCAAGATGTATCATGACTTGCGAGAAATATATTGGTGGAAGGGCATGAAGAACGGTATTGCAGAATTCGTAGCTAAGTGCCCGAACTATCAGCGTGAAAGTTGAGCATCAAAGATCGGGAGGCGTACTTCAGGATATCATCATTCCCACTTGGAAGTGGGAAGAGATTAATATGGATTTCTTTACAGGCCTACCTCGTACTCGCCGACACTATGATTCCATTTGGGTGGTAGTCGACAGGTTGACCAAGGCTGCACACTTTCTACTAGTCAAAACCACAGATTCAGCGGATGATTATGCCAAATTGTATATTCGGGAGTTGGTTCGACTTCATGGAGTGCCCTCATCTAATATTTTAGATCGAGGTGCTCAGTTTACCTCCCAATTCTGGCGTTCTTTTCAAAAGGGACTTGGGACTCAAGTTAAGCTCAGTACAACCTTTCATCCGAAAACAGACGGCCAGGCGGAATGAACAATTCAAACCCTCGAGGATATGTTGAGGATTTGTGTGATGGATACCAAAGGTAGTTGGAATGACTACTTGCCTTTAATCGTGTTTTCTTATAACAACAACTATCACTCTAGCATCAAGATGGCACCGTTCGAGGCTCTTTATGGGTGGACGTGTAGATCGCCCATTAGATGGTTTGAGGTTAGGGAGGCCACTATGATAGGGCTTGATTCGGTTCATGAGGCCATGGTAAAGGTTCAGTTGATAAGGGACAGGCTGAAAACTGCTCAGAGTCGTCAAAAGTCATATGCGGATGTGAGAAGAAGGGATTTGGAGTTTGAGGTGGACGATTGGGTATTTCTAAAGGTATCTCCCTTGAAGGAGGTCATGCGGTTCAGAAGGAAAGGAAAACTCAGTCCCCGTTATATTGGCCCCTGCCAGGTTATGAGAAGAGTTGGTAAGGTAGCGTATGAGTTGGACTTGCCATCAGAGTTATCTTCAGTTCATCCCCTCTTTAATGTATCACTCTTGAAAAAGTGCTTAGGTGATCCATCTTTAGTTGTTCCAGTGGAGAGTGTTGGTGTGGAAGATAGCCTCAGTTATGAGAAAATTCTAGTAGCATTCTTGGATCATCAGGTTCAGAGGCTGAGGAACAAATAAGTAGCTTTTGTGAAGGTGTTGTGGAGAAACCAGCATGTTGAGGGAGCTATGTGGGAAGCCGAAACGACTATGATGGCTAAATACCCCCACTTGTTCCCTACTGGCTCAGTTTTAGTTTGAGGTATCAGTTTTTTCCCTAATTATCTAATCAGTTTCCATGTTCAGTTCATGTGTGCATGTTTGAATCGTATTATGATAAATGTATGTGATGCCTGAATTTAGTTCAGCTATGTATTTCTTTTCGGAGGTAGTAATTCCGTCAGTTTTCTGTTTTAATAATCAGTGTTTGTATATGAGGATTGCTTGTTTCTATGTTTTCTGTGTGTTTCTATTCGAGGACGAATGTCCCTAAGGGGATATATTGTTATACCCCAGGAGCTCAAAGATCGGACCCGGAAGTTGAAATGGGAAAAATTATAAAATTGATGTTGCAGGCACAGGACGAGTCATTGGGCGACTCGTGAGGGGACCCCACGAGTCGTCAGGTGGCTCGTGGGGAGCCTTAGGGGAAATAAGGATTGAGGTCCCCACGAGTGAGGTAACGACTCGTGGTTAGCTACCATGAGTCTCCATGTCCTTCGTGGGGTGGTGTTGGAAAATAAATGGAGAAATTTACCAGTGTACCTTACGGAAGGGGACCCCACGAGTCGTGGTCAGTCCCAATGACTCGTGAAGTGAGTCGTGAGCAAGTCGGCTGAACTTTATCTGAGAATGAGGAATTGTACATGACAGAAGGTGACCACAAGTTATGGTCTCAAGGCCTGAGTCATCATGTCTCCCGTTACAAGCCCTATCAGAGTCATTACCCAGTGTACTTGATGAGCGACTCGAAGGGTCGTTGCCCGTCCTGACGAGTCGTCAGGTCACCCATTAGGGTCACCTGGTAGTTATTTTCTGCGAATTAGTAAGGGCCTTCTCGTAAATTCCTAAGCTCCTAAGACCTACACTACATCGTTTAAGGCTCATTTTAGTGGGTTTTAAGTAGGGGAAAACCTATTCTAAGTCATTCTTCTCATGCATGCAAGTTTGAAGGATTGAAGAGAGGATTCAACGCAAAATCTCAAGGTTTCCATTGGAATCTCAGCTTGGGCAACTAGAGGGTGTTAGAATTCACCATCCCCAGGTATGTAAGGCTATGAGTGGGTGCTTACTTCCACACTCATGCCCAATCTCTATCAAAATGTGATAAATTATCTATGATCAAGTATGGGGTTTCACCCAATTGCACGATTCTTCAATCCTTATGCATGGGTATGAATAGATTGGGTTTATATTGATTAGTTATGAAGCTTGGGCGGATTCTAAGTTGTTTTTCCTTATAAAAATTATTATCCAAATTTTGAATCTAAAACACTCATGGATGATGAGTTCATAAAAGAAGTGATTTATGATAAATGTGTGATGATGATGAGGTTAATGATGAAAAACATGTTTCCAAAACTACCCATGATTATGTTGTCATTTTCAAAATGAATTTATTAGATCTAAGTATGATAAAGCTTTGGGTGATGCCCACATGTTGATTTAAAGTGATGATTTTCTCGAAATAAACATACCACATTGTTTGAAGTGAAATTTCCCAATTTTTATTATAAATTCTAGCTTGTAGTATGTTGATTAAATACTTCTACGTGTAGCTTACCACATGATTTGGAGTAGATGCTTCCACCTATGATTGAGTCTGTGGTATGTTTTGGAATAAAGTCTCCTATATGCATGAATTCATAATTGAGATGTATGTCAATGTTGAGCTTCATATCCATATGATGTCTAGTCTATGCATGATATCATTATGAGCTTTGTCATTAGACAATGTTGAGCTTCGTTTCATACGATGTTGAGTTATGCATGATTTCATCTTGAACTTCGTCAAGGCACAATGTTTAGCTTTGTCAATAAACAATGTTGAGCTTCGTCAATAGACGATGTTGAGCTTCGTTAGATACGATGTAGAGGATTGCATATTTTTGGGAGAAGAGTCTAGCACCGAACGAGTTAAGGGTCAATTACCCTATGCCACAGAACTACGTGCAAACGTAGGTTGATACTATTATATTATTGGGACCTCCCTTGTGAGCTATCCCCGGCCTGATTGGCCCTTCATCTTGATATCGATATCATGGTATCGTACATCGCCCTGGCAAGGTTATTGACAGCTCTACCCATTTGAGTGTGATAGTTGGGACCTCGTAAGCTCTATCGTGGTAAGTCGATTAAGTGACGAGTCTCCCACTGTCTATATCATTCGATTCTGAATATTCATTACTCATGATGATTACTTGTGCCTTCATGTTCAAAAAGCAAGGATTGACTCATTGTTCAACTTTTGATATAAATGTTATGTTTCAGCTTTGAGTCGTTCGAGCCAGTCATGATGTTCTAAAGCTATGCATGAACACGTTATGATAAGAGTATATTTCAGAATGAATGCATGCAGCCTTCTACTTATACTTAAAAGCTTATGATATGTTATGCAATATTTTATATGATTTATTTTACTAAAGTATTTTTACTTACCTTGCATACTCGGTACATTCCACGTACTGATCGCATACTTCTATTTTGTATCGTTTCATGATACAAGATCTAGCTCGCAGCTTCAGCCCCATCCTTAGACAGCTTTCTGAAATTAGTATCTGCTAGGATTGGTGAGTCCTCATCCTTCGAGGACTAGACTATCATTTCCCTTTATGTATTTCCAGTTTCAGTATTGTTGACTTAGTTGGGGTCTTGTCCTATCAACTCGTTCAGATTAGAGGATTTCAGACTTATGTATGTGTAGCTTCAAATATTATTCTGATGTGCCATTGTATGAGACTTATGATGAGTTATAATTATGTTTTCTTCATGTTTATTAAATTATTTAGTGGAAAGCTTATGCCATGGGTCGACTTTTGGTCTCTCGGGGTCCCTTGTCCCGTGTCTACAATCCAGGCCTCTGTTCGGGTCGTGACAACTAGACTGTGGATGATAGGGTGTTGCCGCCTTGTGTTTTATCCCTTATTTTTCCAATAAAGTACGGAACAACCAGTTACAGAAGTGCGTACCCCCATCACTAATGATGGCTCAAGGAGTCCCAATCTAGCAAATATATTTCGCTTTAAGAATGCTGTGACACTTTTCCCTTCATTATTTGGAAGCACAATTGCCTCCACCCATTTCGAAACATAGTCCATAGAAACAAGTATGTACTTCATCTCGTTTGAGCTCACAAATGGGCCCATGAAATCTAAGCCCCACACATCAAACAACTCAATTACGAGGATGTGAGTAAGAGGAATCTCATGCCTCCTTGATATGCCTCCTTTTCTTTGGAATGCATCACATGCCTTTGCAAAATCATGTGTATCCTGGTGAATGGTTGGCCAATAATACTCATATTGCAAAATCTTGTGTGTTGTGCGAATCCCGCTGTGGTTACCCCTAATAGGGGATGAGTGGCAGGCTTCCAGTATGCTCAACATCTCTACCTCGGGCACGCATCTCCAAATTACCTCATCAGCACATATGCGGAATAAGTAAGGCTCATCCTAGAAAAACATCAGCACATCAGACATGAACTTCTTTCGCTGGTGAAAAGATAAGTTCTCCGGTACAACATCACTCACCAGATAATTAACAATGTCTGCAAACCATGGGATTAGATCTTGTGAGGCAGCTAAAACCTACTCGTCGGGGAATGCATCATCTATGTCACGCTTATCTTGAAGTGCTGCATCTGGTTCCAATCTTGATAAGTGATCCGCCACCTAGTTTTCGGTCCCTTTCCAGTCTTTTACCTCGAACTCAAACTCTTGTAGTAACAGAACCCACCAAATCAACCATGGCTTGGCATCCTTCTTTGCCATCAGATATCTCAAAGCTGCATAGTCTGTATGGACTATCATCTTAGTTTCAAGCAAGTATGCCTGAAACTTCTCGAATGCAAAAACTACAGCCAACAACTCCTGTTCTTTCATGGTGTAATTTTTCTGAGCTGCATTAAGAGCCTTGCCAGCATAATAAATAGGATGGAAATATTTTCGCGCCTCTGACCCAACACAACTCCCAAGGCCACTCCGCTAGCATCACACATAACCTTGAATGGTAAATACCAGTCGGTGCTACTATAATCGGGGAAGTGGTCAATCTTTCTTTTAGGTATTCAAACGCCATCAGACATGCCTCATCAAAAACAAATTTCACCTCTTTCTCAAGAATCTTACATAAAGGATGTGCAATCTTTGAGAAGTCCTTCATGAACCTCCAATAAAACCCTGCATGGCCAAAAAATCTTCGAACACCTTCCATAGAAATTGGATGTGGTAGACTAGAAATTACTTCGATCTTGGCCTGTTCCACCTCAATACCCTTACCAGAAATCTTATGGGCTAGCACTATACCTTCTTTGACCATGAAATGACACTTTTCCAAGTTAAGCACCAAGTTGGTCTCTTCACATCGCTGCAGCACCTTGCTCAAATGAGCCAAACAATCTTCAAATGAGTCACCCACCACCAAAAAGTCATCCATAAAGAATTCAATGATGTCCTCCACTATGTCAGAAAATGTCATGCCCCAAAACTGGGGTAGGGCGCAACTGGCACTCAATTCATGATTGATCGAGAAGCCGACTATATGACATCTGTAACTATAACACTTAGGCCATCCAGGTCACTTGTCATAATCAACTGAAGAATAAACTGGACCCATAAGGTCTTAACAATACAGGGTAGACAATCAAAATGCAACCAAGGGAATTAGTGTGCTAAACTAAGCAACAATAAGCCAATGAGGCCACAAACTGAATAACACCGTACACACTAAGTCCACAAAGCCTCTAAAGAGTAAACTGACTGATGGTCGGAACAGGGCTCCGACTACCCATAACCGCATCTCAAAACTCAAACATAAATAACTACGCCCTAGCTCCAGGAAGAAAGGAGCATACCAACCATCTGTTGATCTCACGAACTGCTA
>JACEIK010008915.1:30215-44425 GCA_018107945.1 Datura stramonium
ACGCTTAAAACCAAGAAATTATGCACATTCCAGGTATGTTTATATGGGTATAAGGTATTTTATGCTTAATGTGCAGGAAAATAGGTCTGGAAGTGATTTTGGTCGAATTAATGCTGAAAAAAACTGAAAGATGATTGCTAGGAACTTAATGAGTCGTTGGCAGGAGGCACGACCAGTCACTTGAGGCATTGGCAAGCAGATAGAGTTTTGAAGAGGTGAAACAGTGCACTTAAGGATTTGGAGTAACGACTCTTTACCACTTGGTAACAAGTCATGAGGTCAACAATTAGGCATTGAAGAGAAAAATTCAACCAAGTATCCAGTGAAGATGATGAGAAACATCACGAATCGTCACCTGAAGGAACGACTCGTTGGCAGGCCATCGGAGCTATCCATGAGGTGCACTATAATTTCTGAGGAATTAGACCACGAGGGACCTAACGACTCGTGCTAAGGCACGACGAGTATTTAGTTGACCCATTGCCAGGCCTGGGTAACTTTCTAAGGATGATTGATTGAAAGAAAAGAAAGACTCGTCAGAAGGCCTAACGATCTGTCACATGGCCCGTTTCCACTACCGACCTGGCTTCCAGATTTATTTAGGAAAAGGATTTCTTGGTATTATAAATACCAGTTTTAGGTTTATTTTACAGAGAGGGAGGTTGAGAACATTAAGAAGCTTATTTATGGGAGAATCTTGAGGATATTCTTAAGAAAGTTTTCAAGACACAAAAGTTACATTGGAATTTTTATTCAATCTACTTGGTTTTTATTCTACAATACTTTGTAAGTTGCAATTATGATTTCTTCTATATTTTATGATTGCAATAGCACAAACATGAGTAGCTAAACCCATAAACTAGGTTTGTGGGAACCAAGATGGATTAACACACATAGGTAAGAATACTTAGTGATTCTTGAACGGAGTTTTATGCATGTATTATTTTACCCTTCATTTTGATTGATTCTTGACGGTTGCAAATGTTAGGATTTTACTTATTCTTACTTACCAGATCAAGGAGATAATGAATGGGAAAAGGGATTAACAACGGATATTTGAGGCTACCAACCCTCATCTAATAGCTTGAACTTGTCCAAGGAATAGCTAATCCGATATTAAGGGTATGGATTAACTAAAGAACACCCGTATACAGACCAAGTTGCGTGGTGAAAATCACCTAGATAGGGGAAAAACCATTTAGGTGAACCTAACTTACCAATATTGCTTGTTAAACACCGGAAAAGATTACTAGTGTATAATTCTTGTGGTTAGGAAATCTCGGGGAACACAATCCTAGTCTAGTCGTAAATTGAATACAAACCTAATTTGATACAAGCATTCATTAGTTTCACTTTTGTTATTATTCCATATTTTCCCCCTTCAGAAATAAGTGAATCAATAGTGATAGTTATTCGCATTAACCTAAGTTCTTACCATATTCCCTGTGGGATCAACCTCAACCTTTGTTGGGTTCTATATTTGACAACCGACCACTTATATCTCAATTGTGAGGTGTAATTTGGGCGAAATCATTGACACCAAGAGTCTTGGTTAGATCCCTAGGTGTTAGTCCGAAAACCCGCCCCTTAATCATTCAAATAGTTTGCTTCCTCTTCAGATTCTGATTCACCTCCATCATTTCTCGGGGCCTTGCCCTGAGAACCCACAACACTAACCTTTTCAGTGCCAGCTCCCATCAAATGCTTAGAAAGCATCCCCACTGTGGTCTTTATTTCAGCAATATGCCAATCTCTCTCTTTATCCTTCCTTCTCTATTTCGCAGTCATACCTACCGCATAAGAACCAGCCAGAATCTCTGACTCTTTTGTATTCCATGTGCGGTTGGTTTTAGTAATTCTGTCAAGTAGCTCAGCAGCTTCAGTATAAGTGTGACTCATGAATGTTCCACCAGACACGGTATCAGCCACTGCCTTGGTGTTAGCATTTACAGACCTATAAAATATTTTCAGCAATGTATCATCTGGGATCCTGTGGTTAGGCACCCTTTTGAGCTTCCTGTTGAACCTCAGCCCTATCTCGTGAAGTGCTCAGAACTTAACTGCCTAAAGTTGTATATCTCATCTTTCAGTTGCAAAGCTCTGGAAGGTAGGATAAATCTTTCAAGAAAAGCTCTTTTCAATTCCCTCCATGTAGTGATAGAATCGTTGGGCAGTTCTGCCAACCAGACCGTTGCCTCACTCCCTAATGAAAAGGGAAATAACCTTAGTTGTATCACATCCTGACTCTGGTTATTTATATTCTTTGCAAATACCCACAGAATTAGTTAAGTGAGTATGTGCATCATCAGTTACATGACCCGCAAATATCCTCTTCATGTTGAGCAGTTGGATCATAGCACTAGTAATATCAAACTTTGCCCCAGCAGGCAAAGGGGGAAGGACAATAGCTCCAGTGGCACCAGCTTTGTCAATATCAGCATCATCATCCTCATCGAAATACCGGTGCCTCTGTTGATCTGTACCTCTATTCCTTCTAGCTCGTTCTGCTTCGGTAGCTAGGCATTGCTCTTCAGCAACCCTTGCTAACTCTCGATCTCTTGCCCGAGCTTGTTCCTCATTTGTTCAAGTTCGTGATCGATTTGAACCAGGGATTTTCCTTAGCGCCTAGTACTGGGCATACACAAACCTAAGACCTGTTAAGAACAGAAACAACAAAAGAAAAATAAAAAGGAAATAAGGACCAATAGTAAAGCAAACACAATTAACAAAAGCCTTAGCAGTACTCCTCTACAATGACGCCAAAATTTGATGTCGCCCAAATTACACCTCGTAAATGAGATATAAAGTGGTCGATGTCAAATATAGAACCCAACCAAGGTTGGGGTCGATCCCACAGGGAACATGGAAAGGACTTTTGTTAATGTCATTTGTTGTTACTATCAGCTTTCTTATTTCCTGGGGGGAAAGAATTGAAAAACAATATAATGAACAAGAGTAAAGACCTGTAGATGTTTAAATCAATTTTGGTTGTATTCAATCATAAAATTAACTAGGATTGTGTTCCCCATGACTTCATAACCATAAAGTTTTTACACTAGTGATCTATTTCGGTATTTAGCATGCAATATTGGTAAGTTAAGTTCACCTAAATGGTTGGTNTTTAGCATGCAATATTGGTAAGTTAAGTTCACCTAAATGGTTGGTCCCCTATCTAGATGATTATCACCATGCAACTATGTCCCTATACGGGTATATGCTTAATTAACCCTTACCCTTAATATCAGATTAGTTATTCCTGGACAAGTTCAAGCTATTAGATGAGGGTTGATAGCCTCAAATCTCCGTTGTTAGTCCCTTTCCCCATTCACTACCCCATTGATCCGGTAAGTAAGAATAAGGCAAGTTTCAACATTTGCAACCATTAAGAAATAATTGAAACGGAGAGAAAAACAGTACATGCATTAAACCCTGTTCAAGAATCACTAAGTGTTTTACCTATGTGTGTTAATTCATCATGGTTCCCATAACCCTAGTTATGGGTTTTGCTACTCATAGTTGAACAATCACAATCACAAAATATAGAAGAAATCATAATTGTAACTTATAAAAATTCATAGAACAAAACCACGTGAATTGAATAAAACACCAAAACCGATGAACAAAAATTCAATGTCGTTTGATTCCCAAAATCAAGAACAAAATTACAAACTTTGTTTCTTGAACCAAGAATGCTTGTTAACAACACCAAGATTTACGTGAAAGATAGAAAAATAAACGTATTCGAAAAATAAACCTAAATATTGTATTTATGGTTCAAACAAATCTTATCCTAACTAAAATTGGACTCCAGGTCGCCAGTGGTAATAGGCCAAGTAACGACTCGTTGGGTCTCCCAACGAATTGGGGTCAGTGCATTTGACTGGTTCTCAGCAATTTATCCAATCCTTTTGACGGGTCAACTAACGACTAATTAGGCCTGGGCATGAGTCGTTAGGTCCCTCGTGGCCCTGGCTCATCAAATCCTCCAGTGCACTTAACGGATGCCCACAGTGCCTGATGACGAGTCACCGCTTCACCTAACGACTCGTTACATTCTCTTGTTGTCTTCACTGGCCACTTCTTCAGAATTTCTCCTCCCAGTCTCCACGGCTGTCATAACAACTCATTACCAGATGTAATGAGTCGTACCTTCAACTTGTGAGCTACACTAGATCCTCTTTTAAAAATTCCTGCTCTTCTCCACGACTTCAGGAATGAGTCTTGCATTGGGACAATGACTCGTGACTTGGGTAGCAGCCTGCACTTTTGTCCATTTTTTCCTTACCTTGCCTATTTCCCGTTTCGGACTTGTTTTCCTACAACATTTAACACAAACGCATCATATTTACATAAACATACCCAAAATTTTCAAAGTTTCTTGGTTTTAAGTGTCGAAAGTGTCGTAAAATCATGGCACGTCAATAGGTATGGTTAATGGACCCCAATCGCGCATGCCAGTCTGATAGTAAATATCGGGGAAAGCATTTTTGAAAGACTCTACCTCAAACTGAGCTTCTACATGGATGGATCCCTTCTACTTGGGAGAGACATAATACTCTTCCATTCTCGCCATCCCTAAGCGATCAAATGTTATACGTTGGGCTTCCTCAGAACATAAGCTTGGTGCGTTGCTGTTTCTCACTAGTGCTTTTCCATTGCGAGGTCATTTAGATGTGGACCTGATATTGCGGACTAAGGTTAGAATTATGCACACATTTAAAAGAATACTCAGAGTATTAAAGAAAAAAGGAAAATGTAAATGAGAAGAAGAAGTGATCCAGGTGACATCAGCAAACCATCGGCGAAAGGAGGATGCGGAAATGCGAAATGCCGATGAGCCTCCGGCATTAATCACTGGCCTGGTTAATACCATAGCCACCGGCGCTGCACCGACGAATCTCCATTCTTGAATCACAAAGCGCCGATGAACTGCGAGTTTGTGACAGAAGCCAGAATTGCTCAATCGAACTCGTGATTTAATTTGCGATCCACTGAACACAACGACAATTCGCCTAAGGTTGGCCTCTTATTCAGTTGAACCCACATGTTTCCCTATACTTTGGTACACACATATTTCTTCCAATCTACCAATGACAAATCGCCCTTAAGAAAGGTGTCAGTCTATCTATCATCGGGGAATTTGTAAGGGTGACCTACTCGGGGTTACTTAGACTTCACCCCATAAATCACTAAATAAAACACGGCAACCACATAAAAATAAAATATAGCTAGACATTGTGAAATAAAACATGATATAATCAAATAAAAATAAAACATCATCAATAGTTGTTTAAAACATGCATAATGGAGGGTGTTCATTTATAATTAGATCATGAGCTAAAGAAACCATACCAAATTGGGAGGTGGTAAAAAATGGTGTGAGCTTTCACTTATTCCCACTGATGGTGATTTTGAATATGGGAGAGTGGAGATGATGTAAGAATGGAAATGGGGAGTGGTATTTAAGTGGGAAGAGAGGGGAAGTTGATTGGCCGAGAGGGAGGTGGTTATTAATGGAGAATAGGTGGAACAATGGTTTATTGTGAAGAGGAGAGATGGTGGGAAAAGAACTAATTTAGGATTATTAGGTCTAAAATTGGTCAGACTTCTGATAAGAAGATAAATCCAGATCGGGGCGTACTGGCGATTGCCGATGTGAGCCGGTGATTCGCTGATGAAATTACCTATGCAGTTTCCTGATTTATGACCGACGAATGAACAACGACTCACGGAGTGGTACCGGCGCTTGGCTGGGTGAGATTCCTATGTTAAGATTACTTCTAGGTACACGGGTTGAGACCGGCAACATGCAGGCAGTTCACACCTTATAGTGGCGCTTCGCCGGGTGATTCGCTGATTGACTTTGAACCCCCAGGTGTAGTAGATAGATTCGGTGACCCATTGGTGGTTCGAGAAATGATGTTGGTATTTTGCTAATTTCCTCTCAGTTTATCCTACATTATGTTGCATTGCCAGCGAGAGGGCGACGCTTGACACTTTTGCATTGGCGTTCCGCTGGTGTAGCACCGGTCATGCCCTGTCCTTGTATTCCTTGAAGTGCACCTCCCTACAAAAATAAAAAAACAATGCATTAAAAATGTTCAATAAGAGTAGAGAATATAAATGCTTGGGTTGCCTCCCAAGATGCGCCTTAGTTAACGTCCTGGCACTTATAACTTATGGTTTATCTTGGTATAATACCTCTATTCGGCCAACCTCCTCCAACACCCCCAGATATCTTTTTACTCATTGGCCATTCACCTTGAATTTACCCCCATTTTCTCCTTGAATCTCTATGGCACCATTTCCGTAAACTTGAGATACCTTGAATGGCCCTGACCATTTGGATTTTAGCTTCCTTGGGAATAGTCTCAGCCATGAATTGAACAACAACACCCAGTCCCCTAGAGCAAAGATGAGCTGCAACACTTTTTGGTCCTGATAATGTTCCATTCGGGATTTATAAATTGCTACATTCTCATATGCCTTCATTTTGAATTCATCTAACTCATGCAGATTTTGTACTCGCCCTTGGACAGCTCTCCCCCATTCAACGTTCAAGCTTTTCAATTCCCACAAGGCTTTATGCTCTAATTCAACAAGGAGGTGGCATGATTTTCCAAATACAAGTTTATTAGGGGACATCCCAATCGGTGTCTTAAATGTAGTCTGATATGCCCACAAGGCATCATCTAACTTCCAAGCCCAATCTGTTCTATTTATATTGACTATTTTAGTCAAGATAGATTTGATTTCCCGATTTCGAAAACTTCTACCTGGCCACTGGTCTGTGGGTGATAAAGGGTGGCCACTTTATGCTTTGCACCATATTTGGCTAACAAGGTGTTGAATAGACAATAGTAAAAATGTTATCCCCCATCACTATTAATAGTTCTGGGAGTGTCAAATCAGGAGAAAATGTGTTTCTTCAAGAAGGTTGTTATGCTCCTCCCTTAATTGTTGGGTAATGCTACAACTTCTACCCACTTGGATGCAAAATCAACCACCACCAAGATGTACATACTTCCATATGATCTCACAAAAGGGACCATGAAATCAATCCCCCATACATCGAACAACTCAACTTCCAAGATTGGTGTTAACGGAAGTTCATGGCTCCTTGAAATACTCCCTGTTTGTTGACACCGATCACATTGCTTCACAAAGTCATGGGCATCCTGATGTCGGGTAGGAAAATAAATTCCACATTATACCACCTTTTCTTCTATGCGCACACTCCCATAATGGCCCCCAATAGGTGAAGAATGACAAGCCTATAAGATCGGTACCATCTTCACTTCTGGGACACACCGTCGTATTAAACCATCCATGCAACTATGGAAAAGGTAAGGTTTATCCCAATAAAATTTCTGAACATCATGCATGAATTTCTTCTTTTGATGAATGCTTAAACCCTTGGGTATGATTTTACTTTCCAAGTAATTAGCAAAATCAGCAAACCACGGGGTTAAATCATAGGTTGCAGCTAGAATATGTTCATTCAAGAAAGCATCATTGATCTCCTCATGTACTCTCGGTTGATGTGATCGATGGTTGGCCAATTGATTCTCATAACCATTTATGATCCTTCACCTCAAAGTCAAATTCCTGCAACAATAGAACCCACCTAATAAGCCTAGGTTTAGCATCTTTCTTGGCAATCAAATATCTGCGTTGTATGGTTCGGGTGCATCACCACTTTGGCTCCCAACAAGTATTCCCGAAACTTTTCAAACACAAACACAACAGTGAGTAACTCCTATTCAGTCACTGTATAGTTCGTTTGTGTGTCATTTAGAGCTTTTCTAGCATAGTAAATGGGATGAAATATCTTATCTTTCTGATGACCAAGTATTGCTCCTAAGGCTACCCCACTGGCATCACACATAAGCTCAAAGGGTTTTGACCAATCAGGTGGTAGAATGACTGGAGATAAAATCAATCTTTCTTTCATCTCCACAAATGTCTTCATACACCCCTCATCGAAATTTAACTTTTCTTCTTTCTCCAACAGTCGAAATAAAGGATGAGCTATTTTAGAGAAATCTTTAACAAAACGACGGTAAAATCCCGCATGTCCGAGGAAACTCCTAGCACCCTTCACTGTGCATGATGGAGGTAACTGAGCAATGGCATTGATCTTGGCTTGATCCACCTCAATCCCTTTCTCGAAAATTTTGTGTCACAAAACAATCCCTTCTTTCACCATAAAAATGAAAATTTTTCCAATTAAGGACCAAATTTGTCTCCTTACATCTCTTCAATACCTCTTCTAGGTGTACCAAACAATCTTCAAATGAATCCCCCATAACTGAAAATTCATCAATGAAAACTTCTATAGTGTCCTCCACTATATCTGAAAAGATGGACATCATACATCGTTGAAAAGTGGCTGGGGCATTGCAAAGGCCAAAAGGCATCCTCTTGAATGCAAAAGTTCCATAGGGAAATGTAAAAGTGGTTTTCTCTTGATCCTCGGGTGCAATTGAAATTTGATTGTACCCCAAGTATCTATCCAATAAACAATAATATTCTTTCCCAGCCAACCGGTCTAACATTTGGTCAATGAAGGGCATCGAGAAGTGATATTTCTTGGTCCAGGAGTTTAACTTACGGTAATCCATGCAAATACTCCATCCCGTAACTAGGAGAGTTGCAATTAATTCATTCTTTTCATTTGGAACAACTGTAATGCATCCTTTCTTTGGCACACAGTGTACAGGGCTTACCCAACTGCTGTTGGCAATAGGATATACCACTCCTGTATCTAGCCATTTAATAATATCCTTTTTGACCACCTCTTGCATAGGTGGACATGTATGCCTTTGATGCTTGACCAATGTGCTACAATTTTCTTGAAGATTAATCTTGTGAGTGCAAATCCTCGAAGGAATACCAATGATATTATCTATGTACCACCCTATAGCTCAAATATTCCTTTTCAATACCACGATGAGTTTTTCTACTTGGAGGAGGGTGAGCTCTGCTGAAAGAATGACCGGAAGTGTCTCATTCTCCCCCAGATATACATATCGCAAATGAGTAGGTAATGGTTTGATCTCCATCTTTGGGGGTACCTCAATGGATGGCTGTGATGGTGGGGTTGTTCGATTATTTAGGTCGAGGTCGAGCTTCCTCGGTTGGAAGGTATAATTTCCTATCCCTTTGCTCACTTGGCAAACCTCCTCTAGTTCTCCACCCCTCAAGTAAAGGTTAGTAAACATTTCTTCCATGATCTCTTCTTCCATTTACCATCCAAATATATCTTCGTCCATGATGACTTGAGGTGGTGAAACATTTGTTTCCTTTGTTAATTGTTGAGCTACCACCTGAGATGCTAACACATTGATCCTGTCCTCTAACTATTTTATTGCTATGTCATGATTTTCATGGTTGTAGTGAGGTCCAACAATTCACTTTGCAATTCCTGAACTCCTAACTTAGTTTAAATAACATTTTCAAGTACCACCTCCAGAGTGTTTTCCATGCGAGATAAGAGTGAATCATCGCTTCCTTGGCTACTCGTCTCAACTAAACAAATATCGTTCCGACCTTGATTTTCATGATAAGAATACTCATAGCCATGTTTGGATTAATGGTATCTTATAGGAAAACCCTTAATATAATTCTTTAATAGCTCTATCTGCTTCATCATGACCAGCAACAAAGTATCTTTCCTTCCTTTTCTATGCCACATCTTATCTACCAGTTTGAGATTCTCCACATAAGGTTCCCCCTTGGGGTCTCGCAATAACCTTTCAAAGAGGTTCATGAGCAAATTAGTGATCACTTGATGATGGCAAGATGAAGTACCAACTCTGGCAATAAAAGCCAACTAGCAGTGGTGCAAGACCAATTCAAATTAACAATCAACACTAGAATATCAAGTGTTAGTCCCCGACAACGGTGCCATTTTTGATAACTTTCAAAATACACTCTTCGGTCATTGTATCAAAACAAATATCCTGACGGATGTTGGGATCGAATCCCACAGAGACTAACAACTGATATGCACAAGTGTTGTTTGGAAAATTGAAATTAGTTCGCACCACTCAAAAGAAACAAAGAATTAAATATATTGGGGGAGTCTTGATGCTAAAAATATGTTATAGATTCTAACTCAGCTAATTATAATAGCAAAATAACTAAAGTTGTAGACAATAATGAGCGGGACTAGAGGTATGGTGTAGATGATGTGCTAATTAAACAAGGCTATGTTAGATAATCTCATCATTTCAAATTCTGTAAATAACTTTGGACAGGTGGCCATTCTATGTTTTTCAACCTCATAAATACCTCTTTCTAGAGTTCTTTCAAACCACTAGACATAATTAAATTAACCCAATCAAGTTTGGATTAATAGTTGCACTATCTCTAGCTATTAGTTATTAATTAGGATTGTGAATATGGGATTTGGCTATATCTATCCCAACTCCACAACATCACATCCATTTCCCCTATCAAATTCTCTTCCAATACTCAATTCTTCTCTTTCAAGCAGAAATCAAGTAAGAAAAGTAGACCCATAGAGAACTCAACATATTTACAGTAATTAAGCAATATTGACATGAATCTAGCAATACCCAATTTAATTAAGCACTCATCACCACACACCTCCAGTTGATGATTTAGTTGCTCATGGTAAGAAACTAGAGAGCATATTCAATAATAAACTCATTGATTTCATGAATAAGAGCAGCAAAATCAAATTCAAAATATGTTTGCAACAATTGTGGTATCTTGCTAAAAGGAAGATGTAAAAAAGAAAAACAATATTCAACAATTTCCACCAATAGAATTCTTCGTTTCCCTTAGCAAAAGGAATGTTTAAAAAGCTAAAGTTAAGATCTGATATGTACAAAGTACTTCCTTCTAGAATATGTATAAAGATAGGGAAACCAATCCCCTCTTTTTTAGTGTTTGATGCAATTGCCCCTGCTCAGGCATTTTGGCACTTGTGAAAGTACCGGCCGTTCGCCAGTTACATTCCGCATACCGTCGTCTATTATCTACTTCTCCTTCAGTGATCTCTAATATCATTTAGCGGGACATTCAGCGAATCGCCGGCCTCCAACCCGCTACGCCGATTTCTTTCTCTTTGATCCAGCAAGTTCAGGCGCCTGTGGGCAAGTTGACCGGCGAGTCGCTTGTTGACATTAGTGATCGCCAGTTGCTTTAGTTCCTCATAGTAGTGGTCATCTGCGTTTGGCCGGCATTTCTCTGGTGGAGCACCGGTTTTCACCTGACTTCCTTCTTTTTACTGCACTTCTTGCCCTTTTTCTCCAAATCAGATATATGTACATAAAAAAGGAAAAGGGCATAAAATTCATCTAAATGACTTGAAAACTAAGCTAAAGCTCGTTCTTAAGAGCCTAATGAGTTGGTAAATTTCTAACTCATCACTGAGCTTCCAATCATGCCTATTGATGGGAGGGTGAATATTGAGGACTTAGTAGCAATGTTGATAAATATTAATGATGAGAAGATTCAGGGGGGGGGGGTAGATCGTTAATGCACTTACAGGTATTGAATCATACACTTATGCTCCGAATAAGAAAGATCTTGATCTAAAAAATCATGTAACTCCACCGGCCAAGCCATCTATTAGGGAGCATCCAGTATTGTAGCTCAAGTCACTCCCATATCACTTATGATATATATTTCTAGAGACTTGAAACACATTACCGGTCATAGTAGTAGCAGACTTGGTGGAATGGCAAAAGGAGGCTTTGGTCTCTATTCTAAAGAGGTATAAGAAGTCCATTGGGTAGACCATAGCAGATATTATTGGGACCACACCAGGTATTAGCACACACAAGATCTCTCTTGAGCCAGACTGTATTTTGAGTATTGAGCATCAGCGTAGGTTGAATCTGCCTATGCAAGAGGTGGTCAAGAAGGAAATTATTAAGTGGTTGGATGCATGTGTGGTTTATCCTATCGCTAACAACAAATGGGTGTGCCTAGTTTAGTGTGTACCAAAGTAAGGGGGGATTACTGTGTCCCGAATCCTAATAATGAGATCATTCTACTGAGGCCAATCACAGGTTGGAGAGTATGCATGGACTATCGGAAGCTAAACCATTGGATGCAAAAAGATCATTTTCCGATGCCATTTATGGATCAGATGCTTGACCGACTTGCAGGGGGAGGGAAGATACTAATTTCTTGATGGATATTCAAGGTATAATCAGATCTCTATAGCCCTTGAAGACCAAGAGAAACCAGTTTCACCTACCCCTATGAGATGTTTTCTTTCAAGAGGATGTCGTTTGAGTTATGCAACGCATCGGCCACTTTTTAGCGTTGTATGATGTCTATATTCTTTGATATGGTAGAGGAAACCATTAAAGTCATTATGGATGATTTTTAGGTGGTGGATGACTCTTTTGATGATTGTTTGGCTCACTTGAGCAAGGTGTTGCAAAGGTGCGAAGAGACCAACTTGGTGCTTAATTGGGAAAAGTGTCATTTTATGGTCAAACAAGATATAATGATAGGCTACAGGGTTTCAGGTAAGGGCATTGAGGTGGAAAGAGCAAAGATTGATATGATTACTAGTTTACCTCCTCTAATTTCTGTGAGAGGTGTTCGAAGCTTTTTGGTCCATGTGGGATTTTATCAAAGATTTATCAAGGATTTCTCAAAGATTGCACATCCTTTGTGCAAGCTACTTCCGAAAGAGGTAAAGTTTGTGTTTGATGATGCGTTCTTAAAGGCATTTGAATGCTTGAAGGAGAGATTGACTACTTCCCCGATCATAGTGACACATGACTGGTCCTTACCATTTGAGGTTATGGGCGATGCAAGCGGAGTTGACCTGGGATCTATTTTGGGCCAAAGGCGCGAAATGATTTTTCATCTGATTTATTATGTTAGCAAGTGGCTTAATGACGCTTAGAAGAATTATACCATGATGGAATAAGAGTTGTTGGTTGTTGTATTTGCATTCGAGAAGTTTTAGGCATACTTGCTTGGAACTAAGGTGATAGTTCATACAAACCATGAAGCTCTGCGTTATTTGATGGCAAAGAAGGATTCCAAACCATGATTGATTAGATGGGTTCTGTTACTGCAAGAGTTCGAGTTTGAGGTTAAGGACCGAAAGGGGACCGAAAATCAGGTGGCGGATCACTTGTCGAGATTAGAGGTAGATGCAACATTTACAGATGAGCTTGATATTGATGACACCTTTCCCGATAAGCAGGTGTTGGCTGCTTCCTAGGATCTCATTCCATGATTCGCGGACATCGCTAATTATCTGGTGAGTGATATGGTACCGTAAGATTTATCTTTTCACCAGGTAAAGAAATTCATGTCTGATGTGCGAAAATTTTTCTGGGATGAGCCTTACTTATTCTACATGTGTGATGATGGGGTAAGTCGGAGATGTGTGCCTGAGGTTGAAACGTTGAGCATATTGGAGGCTTATTACTCATCCTCTGTTGGGGGTCATCACAGTGGGATTCGCACAACCAACAAAATTCTGCAATGTGGGTACTATTGGCCAACCATTTACCAAGATGCACATGATTTTGCAAAGACATGTGATGCATGCCAAAGGCAAGGAGGAATATCACAAAGCCATGAGCTCCCTCTCACTCTAATTTTTATTACTGAGTTGTTTGATGTGTGGGGCATCATTTTTATGGGCCCGTTTGTAAGCTCAAATGGGATGAAGTACATACTTGTAGCTGTGGACTATGATTCTAAGTGGGTGGAGCCATTCGTGCTTCCAAACTGAGGGTAAGAGTTTCACAGTATTCTTGAAGCGGAATGTTTTCTCCAGATTTGGGACTCCTAAAGCAATCATTAGTGATGGGGGTTCACACTTTTACAACCGGTTGTTTCGGACTTTGCTGGAAAAATATAGGGTGAAACACATGGAGGCAACATCTTATCATCCACAATCTAGTGGGCAAGTTGAGGTCTCCAACAGGAAGATAAAGACCATCTTAGCGAAGACTGTGAATGCTAATAGGACAGATTGGTCTAGGAACCTAGATGATGTGTTATGGGCTTATTGGACTGCCTTCAAGACCTCTATAGGTATGTCTACTTATCAGCTTGTGTATGGGAAAGCATGTCATCTTCCAGTCGAGCTTGAGCATTGATCGTGGGTAAAATAGCATGTCCAAGTGATACTTTATAACTTAGTTTTACCTTGTTTATCTAATTAATTATATACATTTTCATGTAATTTTATATAA